>JASANB010003925.1:0-10335 GCA_030248155.1 Sabatieria punctata
ACTGTAGCAAAAACATCAAATTTTACGATTCTGCTCGAAATTTTATCTACTTTTGCTGATCAAATACACATACACTAAAATACACATTTTGAGTACTGTTTGTGTATGGTAATGTGTATCAGAATTTTCAATGTGTATGTGTATGTGTATACACATTGAAAAAACAATGTGTATTTTTGTGTATGGTAAATGTGTATGTGTATACACAAACAACAGTACTTGTGCGAGAATTATGTACAGTACAGTACATACAAAACAAACATTTCTAATGACGCAACAAACCTAAACAAAAAAAACAGATTTAGAGAAAAACTTGTTTTGGCTAAAGTAGATCCTAGATTTTAAAAAATTACCCAATCCATCCCGGGCAGGCTCCAACTGGAACAACCCAGCCAAAATTCTCTGCCGGGCGGCCTGTGCAGGGCTCTAATGATGACCAGAATTCGTTTTAAGTGCGTTTCTGAAAGATGATTTCTCAAAATTTTCTTGCGCTTGTTGGTCAGAATCCCAACCAGGCCTCCTCATACTACTAAAACTGTTAATTTTAAGCTATGAATGCTTTCAAATGCGTTTTTGAAGGCTAATTTCTCAAAATTCCGCTATAAGACAAAAGTGACATCATCATTGGCCGAACCCCCCCTCCCCCCTTGTCATCGATTGTCATCATTTGGCAAACCTAACCGATGACGTCATTTTTGCACGTCCCCTACCACGCTTTCAGCCCCCCTCAGGAATTGAAAATTCTACGGCCCCCTTCAGCCGAAATGCTAGCCCATGTCTGTTCGTACAGTGTGTTATTTTAAACCTCCCTCACGAAAAATCTTGCATCAACCAGAGATTCACTGACTGACACCTGTCATTGCTTCAAATTTTTTTGAAAAGAGGTTGTTTGGTCTTGTTGTTCCAAGGTTCTTTGAAACGTACATTGTAACAAGTTTGCAAAATATTTTGTTGCGAACAGCAAAAAAGCGGTAAAATGCAGGTTCCTTTTAACAAAAAGTAGTCATAGTCAAACCGTTTGACTATCTATTTATGGTAACGAAGGTAGTCAAACTTTGACTTTGACTACCTGTCTGTTTGACTGCGATATCACAAAAGTATTAACTATGACTTTGACGTAGTCATAACAACACTAGTCAAACATCACTTTGATTGAGGCCATAATTTGTTTAAACGTTGTTGTTTGTATAAATTTGTTTGTTTGTATAAACGGTACAGTTAACTGTTAAAAATTAACCCAGAATTGTTTAATTTTCAAAAATTTCAATGTAAAAAACATCTTTCGGAAAGACACCGCAAAAAATAGACAAATACCCACTTTAGTTTGGTGTAAAATCAAAGTTGGTCTTTGTTTTTCACTTGTTCTTCTTTGCTCCATAAGAGAGGTATTGTACTGTATGTCATAATTTTCACGCTGACGAAACTGTGGAATTTGCCTTGAATCGAGCAAAGATTTGCTGACTGACACCTGTTATCAGTTCACCATTTTAGAGAAAAGGGTTGTTTATTTTCTAAACAGCAAAAAAATGGAACAAATTTATAAAATGTTTAGTTGCGAACATTTTAAAATGTAGAAAATACGCTTGAAAAGCCTGCTGCTTTTAGCAAAATGTAGTCATAGTCAAACGGTTTGACTACCTGGTCTTCGTTTGACTACGTATTTATCCGTTTCGGGAACGCTCCATTTAACATTAACAGTGTTGCGTTTAACAGGCTGCGTGTTAAGTCGCAACACGTTAATTGTTCGATTTTCTGTTCGATTATGTGTGTCTGTTAATAAGTCGCAACAGGCTAATTAATGAAACCGTTAATCATATGATATATTCTTTTTGCAGTTAATGGCACATAAAAAAGGAACAAATCGTAAGAAAAGGACCACACTTGGCAGAAGGATTCTAGGACACTACCCCTTGTCGCCGACGACTTTTTTGTTTGATCTAACCTTAAGCCTGAGACTAAACCTCATCCTTGAACATATAAAGCTTAGCCTTAGCTTAAGCCCAAGCTTGACAGAAAGCTAATTATGAAAGAAATAAAGATAATTGGTCACCTTTTGTACTGACTAAAACGGTAGTTTCGGACTGGGGGGAGTGTTCTAATTTGAGCTGTTGGAAGGAATTACTGTTGTGCCGCCGATTTTACCTTTTAGATTCCTTCTTTCTAATCTAGCTGCTTTCTTCTTATTCGTTCTTTTTTGGATTATTTCCTCGTCAAACATTGCAAATGCAATGCAGGCTGCCCCCAGAGACGATTTTTCCCGCCCCTCCTACTCCGATTTTTAGGATCAGGTGTAGCTGGGGGGGAAAAATCAGGAACCGATTCCAAACAAAAACTAATGTGTTTAATGATCATAAATAAATATAAATTAACGATTTCTATCGATAAATATCGATTATCGATAATTTTTTTGGCAAAATTCCAAAATTTCAAAATCGTCCAAAATGGTCATGTCATATATCATTTGAAAGCCCTTCGCCTGGCGAGTCTAATGATCACTAAATCAGCATAGGGCACTCCCCGGGGGGCCTGTTTTGCCAAATATAAAAGTACCCCTAGAGACGCATCAGTATAGGCACGCTCCGGATGGCCTGTTTTTCAAATATAAAAATACCCCTAGGGGGCGCATTTTGTTGCGAACAGCAAAAAAGCGGTAAAATGCAGGTTCCTTTTAACAAAAAGTAGTCATAGTCAAACCGTTTGACTATCTATTTATGGTAACGAAGGTAGTCAAACTTTGACTTTGACTACCTGCCCGTTTGACTGCAATATCACAAAAGTATTAACTATGACTTTGACTTTGACTAATATGAAAATTTAAAACGGATAGCAGATGGCGGGAATCGATTTACTCATATTCTAGTCCGCACTTTGGAATGGCTTCAGGGAGACAGCAATTCGCGATCGTTCTCCGTTTGGGTAGATCACTCGAATTTCAAATTTTGAATGTGGTATCAAACGACTGCTGACGATCTCCTGATTATTATTTTACACATCAACATCTAATTACTGCATGCTATATTCAGCTTTACCTTAGATACGTTTTTTTGGTCTCGAACAAAAGAATGAAAAACGAGCGCACCCAAATTGTAAATCTTTAACAAATATGACCAAATCCGGTATCAAACAACTACTTTTGACTTGTACATTATTGTTTTATGCACCAGCACATCCACAACCAATTACTGCATGCTATCTCAGGGGCCGTTCATAAACGACGTCGTTCCAAAATCCCGATTTTTCGGACCCCCCCTCCCCCCAAAATCGCCTTGCGTCGTTTCTTGGGAACCCCCCCCCCCCTATGGCGACGTCGTTTTCGGTTTACCCCCCTCCCCCGATAAAAGGGCAGTACATACAGTACTGTCACGTTTTTTTGTTACCATACTGCGCAATCAATAGAATAAATCCCTACAACCACTCTGGAAAGCTTTTCTGTATGGAGAAACGTTTGACAGAATGTGCATAAATCGAAAATAATCTAATTGAAGTACCCTAAAATTCATAAAAAAGCGACGTCGTTTTTTGCTAACCCCCTCCCCCTCCTGGTGCGTCGTCTATCGTCGCATTTCAGCCGACCCCCCCTCCCCCCCTCTGGAACGACGTCGTTTATGAACGGCCCCTCAGATTACGCGCTCGTCATATCACCTTACTTCATCGATTATCGGCCGATTTCCCCCGGAACCGCCACTTACTAAAACAATCGTAGCATTCGAGTCTGCCGACGGATATGTCTGCCCAGGAGCATATGGGTAGATATGACGATTATCTATCAATTAAGCATAAACATAACAATATTCGTACAAGCCCAAGTACGGTAGCCCTTTTGGAACAAAAAATGGCCAAAAATGTGCACACTCAAGACATTAATCGGCGCAAGTAGTGATCACCCTATTTATGGGGACCGCGGTTCATTAATTTAGGGTCTGACAAGCACGGATACTGTATTCATCGTCATTCAGACTCGTACAATCATGCAGAGAATTTTGATGAGCAGGAGAACCTCCAATTTCTTGTTTCATAATAGTAGTCATAACAACACTAACTGCGCCTCACTCACGGGCGCTTATTTAGATCAAAATTGAAGTTGTGAAAAGTGTCAAAACTAAATAAACGCACATGGGCGGCTTTACAAAAAGCCGGTAGTAAAGCACGTACATACGTTATGTAAGAGTTTTGTACATTCATACATGCATGCAAGGGATCATCCGGTGACAGAGGGGTGGGGTTGGAGTAGAGTTAGAGTTGAGCCAAGTTTGAAATTCTAAAAAAACGACTGCTAAACTTCGCCTAAAAATATTGTTCTTACCTATCGTATCAGATCAGGGTCAGTCTGCCGAATCAGGGCGTTTGACCTTTGCCTCTGGGATAAAGCGCCTTGCTACATGTATGACTGCATATACATACAGTAACAGTCAGGCACTTAACGCCGTTTATGGTACCGACACCATATATGGTACCGGCACCACAGGCCCGGAACGTGGGGGGGTGAGGGGTCGAGGGGGGGGGTTTCGCCCAGGTGGGGGGTCCCAAATTTCAAAAAGCTCCAAAACGCCTAGAAATGCGTTTCTAGCACGTTTTTTTCAAAAAGGACGCTAAAAATCGCTATTTTAAGCTGCCAAATAGCGTTTTAAAGCTAAAAACAAGCAAAAAATGACAAAAAGAGCTTCCAAAAACAGCGATTTTTCTTAAATATCAGCAGTGGAAACGCCAAATTCGGTTTCCAAAGGCTTTTCAAGTGAATTTTAGGCTAAAAATTAGTGATTTCTGACCCAGTTTGTTAATACTGGAGCCACTACCACCACTTGTATTTTTTGGTCGGGGGGAGGGGTCCCTTAACCTGTCTCGGGGGGGGGGGGGTGGGGGGTGAGGGGGGGTTTGGCCTTTCCAGCAGGGGGGTAACCCCCCCAAACCCCCCCTAGTACATGTATGATATACATATACATATACAAACGGACTGCTGATGCAATATTCAATATACATATACAAACGGACTTGATATACAAACGGTTTGTATATTTTCATTTGTATATTTTTGCATCAAGTAGTTTAGCACATTTTGGCCACTTTCGTATGGTAATTGAGATATTTTTGCAGTTTCTTCGGTTGTTTTTGTATTTTGAGCCTATGTCATCAACTTTTCCAAGAGAATTTGTTTAGCCTCGTCTGCATTAAGACCAAATATTTATTCATCTTCGTTGTAGAAGTATTTTGCAATTAGTTTTGCTGTTTGTATCGAAAAAATGGAATAGTAGGCACGCTCAACGACGAAATTGATAATCGAATCCCGCACGTTTCCCTTTTCGTTTCATTCCAGTTTTAAACGTGTTATTATTTTTTCAGATAAACCCGTTCAGCCATTCTCCCTATGATGCGTAATAACGATTTCAGGGGCTATTTCTGCTTAAAACTATGCCTATGTACAAGCCTAGTAGGCCTGAATCGAAGACTAAAGCCAGAACATAAGCCTTAACGTACCTGTTAACCTAAAACTAAGGGGTGTACCTAAAGCGTAAGTTTGAATTTGTTGCTAGCATTTGTATTACTTAAAGATTTTCGACCACCGGTGACTTACCCACACCGCACAAAAATTTACTTGATATTACAGATCCTAAAAAGCCTGAGTTTTAGCAACAACATAAATTTTAGCTGGTAAAAATTTTAGACTGAGGGCAGTATCACTTAATAGAGTTCGTACCGGTTGGGAGAACTGCCTGAAATCGGAATACACTCATGCGATTTGAGAATATTTCACGTTGGCTAGCCCTACAACGCCCTACCATATGACAATGACACCCGTCATGGTACCCCTAACCCACCTGGTTTGTCGAAATCATCCTTTCCAGCAGAAAATTTATAAATATTCTTAATATACAAATATACAAAAATATGCAATATTGAAATTTTGTTTGTATATGTATATATACATATACATATACAAACTAAAGTGCATTTGTATATATACATATACATATACATATACAAACGAAGTAGGCATATATGTGCCCACGTTAGTCGGTACCATAAACGGCGTTAAGTCAGGGATGTGAGGTGGGAAAAAAACACCGGAAAAAAACTGTTTTTTTCCGGAAAAAAACCGGTTTTTTTCCTAAGGGTCGGAAAAAAACATAAATCGCGGAAAAAAACTCAAGCTAAAAATAGCTAATTTACGTCATTTTTCGTTTAAAAAATGGACTTTTGCTATGTATAATAGGCCATACTGACTCAAAACTGTTAGAAAAACAACAAAAAAGACCAAATTTGGCATGAAAAAACAAAAATGCAAACTGCTGTAAGAAAATTTGCATATAGTGTTATTTATGGAACCTGTCAGGCACTGTTTCATGCCTGTTTCGTGATTTATATCAATGTAACACGTGTATTTCTGGTCTAACAAGACTGAGGAAGGCGCTAGAAAGCGTTAGGAATCATAAAACCAGCCTAGGATACTCAGAACTTGGGCTGGAGTTTTTTTCCGCGATTTAGGAAAAAAACCGGAAAAAAACCGGAAAAAAACTGGAAAAAAACAGGCCGAGGTTTTTTTCGGAAAAATATACAACCCTGCGTTAAGTGCCTGACTGTATAAGAGGTGTCGGTTAATTGTGCAATGAGAACAAGAAATCAGTGAGTATCTAAAGCAGCATTTGCACATGCACCACAGGTCTTCTTGCAATAGGTGTTCATGATCTTCGGATACCGACCGCAAAGATACTTTGTGGCCCATTTTATACACGAGCTTCTCCACAAATCAATGCAACCTGAAATATAGATAGATTTAAGCACGTAAAATTATTCAATTATACTGTAGGTAGGTTGGATAATTAGAACTGCATTATATCAGAGATGGATATATTTTTCTCAATAAAAACTTCGGCCTTTTTTGCAGTTTTTCATGCATTTTTTCGTTTTTTTTTCAAAATCCAAAATTCCTGAGTATCCTAGCGTGGTTTTATGATTGCTAAACGCTTTCTAGCGCCTTCCTGAGTCTTTCCAGACCAGAAATGCAGGTGTTATGTAAATAACGAAACAGGTATGAAACAGTGTCTGACAGATTCAATGAATAAACGCTATATGCAAATTTCTTCAAACAAACAAATCAAATTTGCAAACAGGTGATCTGCCGAAGGGTGACAGGGTTCGGCGGACTGGCCCCGGCCGGGGTGTCTAAGCCCAAAATTTGGGAGGGGGTTGGCACTAAATACCCTCAAAAATCGCAAAAAATCGTTAAAAATCGCTAATTTGGGCTGAAATACAGCTAAAAAGTCCTGTTTTACAGGCGATCTCGACTATTTTTGTATCTGAATGCAAAAAAATCACAAAAATTTGCTCTAAAAAATTACTTGCCGGAAAAATCCGGGTCCCTATCCGGGGGGGATGTGGCCGTCTGGCCTAAGTCGGGTGTGGGCATACCCCCAGACCCCTGTACATGTTTGGTGATAAAATAGTCAAACCTTTTCTGGGGTTTCTAGTGCTGGCATCGCTCTGGGAATTCCAATCCCCCCACCAATCGTAGAAAAAAGGGTCATCTAAGAACTGAGAAGTGGTTAAGCGTCCAAAGAAGCAAATGCACAGAAACAAAAGCAAGAACATGTTGGGCCAGTGGGGTGTAGGTGGACACCGCTGCAGGATATAATAACAGTTTGTTCTGTATCTCTGCCAAAAGCTCATCAAAAGTCCATTTTCCTACTGAAATCGTATAACTCACAATAAATGGCCGCAACTGCACTAATGCATTACTGCTTAAGATGATCCACTGTTTTTCTCAACTAAAAATCACTGAAAAATCTAATTTGGTTTCCGAAAAATACGGTAGTATGCATGTTGGTGGCAAAGCTAAGTACGTAAAATTTGTAAAGTCAATCAGCATTTGTGTCAGGTTTCCGACCTACCGCTCTGAATGCTAGTTTGATTTTTCTTCCGCAGCAGTTAAACTTTGCATCTAGGCATGAAATCGATTCTGTTTGCTCTTTCTGCACTGTCTATAGCTGCTGCTAATAATGAAAGTATGTATTGGTTGAAGAAGTTGCTTCTAAACTAGCTCAGAAGTTTAGATCTGAATGCAGGGGAAAACAAGACGGGAATAGCTGTGCAAAATGACACAATACAAAGTAACAGGGGCTTTCAAAAATGGATCCATTTCTTTTTGCTACCATCTTCGCAAATAATTAAAACATCGGCTGAAATGTGAAACAAATGCAGGTGTCAAAATAGGGGAAATATTCTATGTTATAGGTTTATCAAATCCTGAGAAACTCAAGGATATGTGAAATTTGATAATTTCAATGTAAAGCAAGACAGCGTTAGAAATGGAAACGTTTCGTTTTACTGTCATTTCAGCAAATGTTCGCTAAACGACCTGAAATCTGTAGAAACGCTGCAAATGCAATAAGATTTTAACACACAAAATATCCCAACAGTTTTGCAGAGTTTCTAAGCATTTCAGCTATTTTGGTGAGCATTTGCAGGAGTGACAACAAACAGAAAAGTTTACATTCTACAGCAAAAAGAAATGTGTCCGTTTTTTGGGTACTCTGCAGTAGCTGGAACCGTTTTTTTAAAGATTTCTTTAACAAAAGTTACAAAAGTTTACAGAACCAAGCGTGAACAAAACTGAGCGGGCGATCAATTCTGAAACCGGAGAGGATCCAGTCTACATTTACAACGTTTATAACTTCGGCGGCGACTATAGCATTGAAGATTCACTGGCTTCTCTGAAAGACCCGCAAAAATTGGGCTTTCCAGGTGGTGCGTTGTATTTTTAGCGTGGTTTATCTACAATCTCTTGTAGTCATTATCAATAGACGGAATGTGAACAGCGCGGACAAGGTCAGAGAAAATGGGAACAAAAATAACACCAACAAAACAAAGCAGGAAAATTCAAAAGAAACCAAAACAGAGGCGTCATGTGATATAAAGCAGTTGAAAAAAGAACACCCTAACATTGTATTCACTCACAAGGACAAAGAACAAAGCGCAGACTTTGTACCAGAGAACACAAAGGCCAAACTGATGTGCAAACCGGGTTATCTAAGAAATTCCACTCAACAGAGCAAAGTCATAAAATGTAGAAAAGGTGAATCAAAGATCACTTGCGAGGGAATTTCGGAGACTACCGATTTCCACTGTAAACAGGGCGTTTGGACAGGTGACAAGTCAAAACTGAATTGTGTGCCTGCAAACGAAGGTAGGTAGACTTTTTAGTTTTATGTACCTCAAGTCAATTCTGCTATTTCTGCTTCAGAACTAAAACAACGATGCAAGAAAGATAGCACTGACTCAGTGCAACATTTTTCGCTAAAGAATGGTTGCTACCTTCACTTTTACAGCGCAACAGCGACCACGTTTGATGCCCAATCGGGTAGATGTGAGAAGATTCGAAATGCGCATCTCGCTTTCGTGCTGACAAAACAACTGGATTCTGCTCTCAGCAAACGGATTCACTCTTTTCAGGTATAGCAGTGAGCCGAGGTGTAAGAGCCAAGATTGTAGCACATATTTTTGTTTTACCTACCCCAAGGGATTCGTTCCACAGACGTACTAGAACGACATGTAAAATTGCATGCTGTTTAAGAGTTTCGTGGTGTCCAAAACTGGGTCGTTTTTTAGCTCAAAACACGCTTTTATGGCCCAAACTGAGATAAAATCCTAGGTATCCTAAGTTGTGCTCCAAAATGTTTCAATGCTTTTAGGTGATTCTGGAAGAAAGTCTAGATTCAGGCTTCCAAAAGCCGCAATTGAATTTTTGAAACCCGACGTATTTAGCATGCTGAAACCTTCATTAGGTCTTCTGCAACTCTGATTGGGGTTCTGAAACCCTGTTTAGGACCCCTGGAACCCGGTAAATTTTTCGAAACTTTTTTAGGCTTTAGCTGTCTGTCTTGAAGCCAGATCAGGTATAGCTGGGGGAAATCAGGAACCGATCCCAAACAGAAATTAATGTGTTTAATGATCATAATTAATTACAGATTAATGAGTTCAATCGATAGATATCGATTATCGATTATTTTTTGGCAAAATTCCAACATTTCAAAATCGTTCAAAATGGTCATGTTATATATCATTTGAAAGCGCTTTGCCTGGCGAGAGCATGCTCCGGGGGGCTGTTTTGCCAAATATAAAAGTACCCCCTAGAGACGCATCAGTATAGGCACGCTCCGGAGGGCCTGTTTTCCAAATATAAAAGTACCTCTAGGGGTGCGCATCAGTATAGGGCACGTTCCGGAGTGGTACAGTCATATGTAAGTTAATTGATTAATATATAGTCCATTTCTGACCTTCCCTGATTCCCCCAGCTACACCTAACCCTTGAAGCCTTTTACAACTGGATTCAGTTCAGATAAT
>JASANB010003926.1:0-24196 GCA_030248155.1 Sabatieria punctata
GGACAGGGTTGCCAGGTTTTCGGAACCCAATCCCCCTACTTCTCAACAAGAAAACCCCTACTTCCCCCTACCATTTTCAAAAAACCCCTACCAAAAACCCCTACCCTAAAAAGGCAAAAAAACAGTGGTGTTTTTAAGGTATTGAAGTTAAATTCTTGTATAAAGTAGCAAGTGAGCTAAACGATAGCTAAACTAATACTACAGGGTGTGCCAAAAAAAAACAACCCAGCAGAGTTTTTGCTGTAGGAACCGCAAATCTCAACCGATTTGAATGAGTCCTTTTTTAAATGAAAGATAAATAAATTCTTGAAAGATTGATGTACCGTTTATTAAGATAGCCTGCTTAGTTCCTGAGATATTTGTCCTCAAAGTTAAAACAGAGATTTTGGCAATGAACAACAGTGAAAAAGAACAACCCAGCAGATTTTTTACTTTTGCGACCATGAATCTGAACCGATTTGAATGAACCCTTTTTTTAATGAAAGACTGATAAATTCTTCAAAGATTGGTGCAATTTTTATCCTCCTGCAACATACCGTCGTTTTTACCTATCGGTGGAAGAGGCTTCAGCCGATAGGATATGGTATCGGGGCAATTGGACGGGGAACAAAACCCGATAGGTGTCGGGTGAAGGATTTTTCATTTCAGCCGATAGGGCGGGGAATCTGTTCAGCCGATATCATACAATGTACGTATCCTATCGGCTTTCTCCCCCCGGTGGGATCAGTGATAGAGAGAAATAATAAAATAGAAATAAAATAAAAGATAGAAATAAAACGTTCCTCTGCTGTAAGCATTTTACTGTATCTTCACTGTCTTTGTGAGAAGAATTGAGCTACTTATATCATTTGAATCATTGCGCCATTGCCTATTACGGTGTTTAGATTGCACAACGATTTGAGCTTTTGTTGCTTCAAAATTGCTGTTTAAATTTTGCTCATATCAAAATGAAAAACGCCATATATTTAAGAAGCCCAATAATATCTACAAAGTGCAGTTTAATGTGATCCCCACCATATCTCCAGCGCCGCCAGGCCAGCCTGTTTAAAATTGGTGCAAGCGCCAAAAATCGCTACAGCTGGCAGCACTCTACGTTTTTTACAAGCTGGCCTTTGTGCGTCAGAGCTAAGCGCAAGCATAGCTAAACGTTTGCTGGTACGCAGATAACACAAGATTTAGTTTGTATCTAATCTAATGGTTTTGGTTGGAAAAGGCTACAGCTTTCTGCGCTGCTTTCTATACACGGAGAATTTGATAGAAATGGAAAATCTGGGGGTTTTCTGCCCCATTACCCAATACTGATGGGACCTTTTGAAATGCTTTATCATTTTAAAGGTTAGATCTAAAATTAGTTTTAACTAGGAAACTGTTTTGCGCCAATCAACTAAAAACCTAGATACTAAACTAAAAATAGATTCTAATGTTAATTTCTTTTGTGGCATGTTTCTTGAGGAGTACACCAGTAATTTGTTTTTTTCTCCTTATTAAAACAAAAACTATAATTTTTGCTATTTCTAATGCTAAATTAGAAGATTAGAAGAATTAGAATTAGAAGAAGCAATTAGAAGTAGTGCCCACCATAAGAGATTTAGGTGTAATGTTAGTAGGCGATTTAAAGTTTTCTCAGCACTGTAACTATATTGCTGCCAAAGCTATGCGGACCGCAGCAATGATCTTTCGAGTTTTTCGTACCAAAACTCCTGATACCTTGCTGAAAGCTTATAAAACTTACGTACGTCCAATAGTAGAATCGAGTTCCCCAGTTTGGAGTCCTTACTTGGTCAAAGATAAAGATACTGTTGAAAGAGTGCAGCGGTACTTTACAAAGAGACTCTTTTTACGTTGTAATTTACCTATGTTGACATACTCTGCCAGGCTTGCTTTTCTTAAAACGGAAACCCTGGAGCGACGTAGAATCCGTGCAGATTTATTATTGTGCTATAAAATTTTAAACAACCTAGTTGAACTGGACCGTAACAAATACTTTAAATATAGGGAGGGTATTACCAGAGGTCATTCTTTTAAATTAGTAGTAAACAAAAATCGCATAAACGCCAAATCAAATTTCTTTGCAAATCGGGTAGTTAATCAGTGGAACAGTCTTACTCAAAATCAGGTTGCAGCTCGCTCATACGGCGCTTTTAAGAAAAATGTTTCGGTTAAAGATTTTAGTCTACGGTTCGGGTAAGAGCTCCAGAGCCACCGAGCCGTCTTTCATATCCGGTTGTATTCTGTCATAAATAGTCCTGGTCGTCCGTTTACTAACCCGTATTCATCTTATGTTGTGTACTAACACTACAGTACTTTGCTCAAATGATTTGATATGAGAGAAAATAAATAAATAAAATAAATAAAAAATAAATAAACAATGTGCCTCCTCTTTGATAAAATACGATTGTTTCACCCAGGTGAGAAAGAATTAGGTATTGGGGCAGAAAAATCTGGAGAATAAGTCCTGTCACAGACGAGTAGGTCAACTTCCTAAAATAGTCAAAAACGCTAAACGCTAAATCACTGTAAAATTGCCGATTTTTCTCAAAAAATCGCCAGAATTTCCAGCGAGACGGCTCTGACGGGAGAGAGGGAAGGTGTGTGTAAGTCCCCAGAGTCATATATGGGATGTGGATGTGAGGAGTGACTGCTTTCACAGTTATACACTGTAAAAATCAATGGTGCCGCCGCCACCAAAGTTCGATTGGGAACTGGATAACAATTGATCGCATCGCATAGATCGCCACTGTTTCTTGGTTTTCCTGTCAGGTTTAGCTTAATTTCACCAAAATGTGGTCTGGGCCGAAAATTCCGGTCCAAAAATGCATGGACTTATGGATGTAGCTTCAAAGTTTCGGTTGTCAGAGAATTGCTATTCAAAATAAAATTGTGTGATGCTCTATTCTATTCATACCCAATGATTGCTAATCACACACAGTGACAGGACAGTACACAAGTAACCTTTTCCTGCGCAAACGAAATTTCACAAACTAACTGCACTCTCATTTTTATTTTAATTTGCGAATCTCACTGTCCGACAGGATAGAAGCACCGAAGAACGACGGGGGAATGCTTGAACCGATAGGTTATGCTGTCGGCTGAACTACAGCCGACAGGGTTTCACCCGATATCTGCGCGCTTCCACCGACAGGTGTATTTAATTTTTATCATGTCGGATTGGCCATTCCCGATAGGATGGACTACTACGCCATATGGCGTAGGTATGTTGCAAGAGGTTATTGAGATTCACAGTTTAGTTCTTGAGATATTTGCCTTCGAAGTCGAAACAGATTTTGGCAAAGAACAAAAGCGATTCCATTGCATTTCATAATAAAGCAGATTCCTACTGCTGGGGCTAATGATACTTTTGTGTTGAAGTAAACCGAGTTTCTGTGTCACCTGTAAGGCCTCCAAGAGCCCTTAGCAGTAGCAGGAATCCGTTTTATTACGAAGTGCAGAATAATAAAAAAATCCCTCTTGTTCACTGCCAAAATCACTGTTTTGACTTTGAGAGCCAATATCTCAGGAACCAAGCAGGCTACATTAATGAAAATTTCAGCAATCTTTTAAGAATTTATTTATCTATCATTTAAAAAAGGATTCATTCAAATCGGTTGAGATTTGCGGTTGCTACAGCGAAAAATCTGCTGGGTTGTTTTTTTTTTTGGCACACCCTGTATACCAGCCACTAAAGCAATATCTATCAATGAACTGAATACTGAATATTCAGTTAAAATTTGTTTTTGAAAATGTAACTGCGCGCTTTGAGCCCTCTTCAGTTCTTAAAAGCAAAGCAGAGAGAAGCAAGAAATATGGTAAATCTGGGATTTTGAATGTTTTGCATTTCAGAAACAGACTTTGGGTCCTTTATGCTATGAAAACCAATTTTGGTGTATGGAAAACTTGAACCATAAAATGTCCTTTAGAGTTGGTACACTATGTGACACATCAGGGGTTCGCGCCCATCTGGCATTCGAAAATCCGCAAATATTCCCTGACGAAAGCCAAAACTCTCTGTCTACGTTTTCACAAAATCCTCTCACCAATGTAAACTGTCTTGGTGAAAAGTGGCAGTGGCCCGACCAGGGCCAGAACATTTTCAAAAATTAGAATTTGCCTTAACAGCGCATTTAAAACTTATTTGCATAAAATAAGAGGCATAAATTCGACAGTTTTAGTCAGTGGCGGCGTACCCAGGATTTTGCAAAGGGGGTATAAAATTTTGAAGATGCCTGGTTGGGCAGAGGCCCAACCAGAGCGAGAAAATATCGCAAAATCAGCCTTCAAAAACGCGCTTAAAAAGCATTCTCAGCTTTAGAATTAACAGAAATTATAAGTTAGTTGTTTAAGGTTTTCTGCCGACCAGAGCGAGAAATTTTTGAAAACTTAGTCTTCAAAAAGGCATTGAAAAGGTATTCTGAGCGGAAAATAGACAGGTTTACCACATAATAAATTTATTTCTCTTTTTTTGTTTAATTTTTCCTTCCTACCTTCACAGCAAGGGGGCAGGGTGTACACACCCTACACCCCCCTAGTACGGCCACTGGATTTAGTACGTACATAGTTGTAAGACAGCGCCCTGGTTGGGCGGACGCCCAAACCAGGCCAAGAAAATTTTTAAAAATTAGCCCTCAAGAACCCATTGAAAACAAGCCAATCCTAGCACGCATTATTGGAGTGCCCAGAATTTTACAATTCATTATAATTTTTTACCCAGATTGTGGTGGTATGGTGTAAAAACTTGATCAAATAACTAAAATTTCATCTGTGTAACTGAAGGCAAAACCCCTACTTCACCCTACCAAAATTTAAAAAACCCCTACCAAATCCCCCTACCCCCTACCCGAAAAATTTCCCCCTACCGAACGAAAAAAACCCCTACAGGTAGGGGGAAAACCCCTACCCTGGCAACCTTGTCTCAGGAAACCTGTTACACTGGCTAAAATCGTACTTAACTGATCGTCAGCAATTCGTTTTTCTAGACGAAGCGGCCTCAGCTCTGCAACCTGTTACTTCTGGAGTACCTCAGGGTAGTTTATTGGGTCCAGTTTTGTTTCTAATATATATAAATGATCTGGAGTCAGTAATTAAATCGTCCCACCTAAAATTATACGCTGATGATGCTAAGCTGTACTTTGCTGTTGACAAATTTTGTTCAAACCAAGTCTTGAAGGATGATCTTTACAGAGTTTATGAATGGGCAACTCGAATGCAACTTCAAGTTGCTATTCAAAAATGTTCGGTTCTTCGTCTAGGATACGGTAATGCAAATACAGAATACAGCTTAGGTGATCATACACTACCGTCTGTAACAGAAATTGTTGATTTGGGTGTAACAATTACTTCCGACTTTAAGTTCTCGACACATTGTAATAAAATAGCCCAGGTCGGTTTTCAAAAGGTAAATTTAATTTTCAAAGTTTTCTCAACTAGAGACGTAAATTTTCTTATGCAAATGTACAAAACTTTTGTAATGTCACGGGGCTTGAGTATGCATCTGAAGTTTGGAATCCGTATTTCATGCGCGATGTAGACTTGGTTGAGAGAGTTCAACGCCTTTTCACCCGTCGTCTTCCTGGAATGGCTGAGCTCTCATACCCTCAGAGACTTGCAGCCCTGAAAATTAAGTCTTTAGAAGAGCGTCGTATCATACGTGATATGGTAATGGTCTTTAAGATTGTTAAAGGTCTGGTGGATATTTCGGCGGAAATGTTCTTTAGCGTAGCTCCACCGGTCCCCACTAGGGGACACAGATTTAAGTTGTATGTGCCGCACAGTCGGCTAGACTTACGCAAGAATTTCTTTGCCTGTCGTGTTATACCGATATGGAATAGTCTGCCATCTGAAATTGTGGGCGCACAAACCGTATCTCAATTTCGTTCAAAGTTGTCCATGATGGACTTCTCGAAATTCCTGTTTGGGCGGGCATTAGAGCCGGAAATCGGCCCAGCCCTCCCAGTCTAAAGCCGAGGTCAGTTGGAGTCTTGTCTTGAATAAACTTTGTTTGTTTGTTTATGTCAGTTAAATTGGGGCTTTGTTTGACAGAACATCAGTAATGGACATGGTACCAGATTGATAGTGCCTGTGTCTCACTTTAACTTTAACACATAAAATTCAAACACGGCAGCCAACTTTTTGGCTTAAGCACTGGCCTGGCCGGCGGTTTGGCTAATCGATGAGATTTCGGCCATTGGTCGGCGCGGCCCGGGCTGTTTACACCCCCTTCCTAGCAACACGCTGGTTGCTAAGGAGTAGCCGGCGGTCTGCGAGCTCGCTCGGACAACGAACGTTGCTTTAATATTTAAGAAAAATCGGCGTTTTTGGAAGCTCTTTTTGTCATTTTTTGCTTGTTTTTAGCTTTAAATCGCTATTTGGCAGCTTAAAATAGCGATTTTTAGTGTCCTTATTGAAAAAAACGTGCTAAAAACGCATTTCTAGGCGTTTTAGAGCTTTTCGAAATTTGGGACCCACCACCTGGGCGAAACCCCCCCACTACCCCCACCTGAGGAAACCCCCCCAGGTCGGCCCGGAGCTGTTACATGTATGAGTTGACCTTTCTTCAGATGGCGACAAATGGTCTACAAACTGGCATTTAATGAGTTGATATCTTTGTTATAGGCATCAACAGGGTCATTTTTGGACTGAACTTGTTGTTTTGTAGCCAGACTTTGGCTAGTGAAGCTGCCAAACCAAGCAAATTCATATCAAATTTATATCAAATTTCTAGGCCAATTTTACGAAATTTAACATAATTTTAATTTGTTTGACAGTCATTGCGAGAAATTTAATTTGTTATTAAATTGCTATTTACTTGGTGATTTTGGCCAAAACAATTTAATTTTGTTATTTAATTTTAATTTGATCGGAAACACTATTTGTATATCAAGTCTGTTTGTATATGTATATTGAATATTGCATCAGCAGTCCGTTTGTATATGTATATGTATATGTATATCCAAAACATTTGTATATATATACAAATTTGTATATGCATATTTGAATATACAAACCCACTCTAGTTGGCACTACACACATGGCATGGCGGGGCAGAATGCGGCAGGTGCGAGGTGACTCAATCGGCTCGGGGGTGGCACAGAGCTATGTATCTGGGCACCAACACGTAAACATTAGTACTGCGTAGGTTACCAAGGCTTTTTACTAAAATTCTCCCCCACAACTTCAAAATTGTGAGGGGTAGTGTTGAAATCTGGAGGGGCAATTTGAATTTCCAAAATCAAACCCAAAATCTGACTGAGGGTTTCGACTGAGGGTACATAGCCCTTTTACAACTACTAACCTAGCCGAGTGCGTGGCTCAATAGGTAAAACCGATCGGCTCGTGACCGAAACGTTAAAAGTTCGAACCCCACCTGAACGAAAGTTTTTCCCAATTTCGACGAGTGGGCGGAGTCGTAAGGGGGCGGAGCTGGGGCGGTTGACGTCACTGCCCGGCCAGTGGACCGGGCCTTACTACTAGCAAGAATATATAACACCAAGAATGTTCCACTCGGCGGCTCGGCCGTAGTCAGCTGAGCGACCATGCGCTGCAACATAATTGCGCCTACGTAGGCGCGATCGCGACCACCTAGGCGCGATCGCGCCCACGTAGGCGCGACGCGACCACGTAGGCGCGAAATCTATGCTGCTTACCCCTGCAGAACATGATTTCAGGCCTTTAGCCAAACTCGTCTCATCTAGGGATGCAAATGGTATAAAAAATACCAAACACCAGATTCCTATACCAAATAATTCCAAATAGTTCATAAACGGCCGTAGTCATAAATAGTTCATAAACGCCGTTCATAGTCGCGTCTTGGCCACGGATAGTTTACGCTATCCCGTGTGTCACGGCGGCCCCGGCATCCGTGAGAGCGGTTGTTTGTGGGTTCGAAACCGGTCGAAGCGACTGGAAGTAGTCGACGTAAAGCCCAACCCAGACCGCCGAAAGCCGGTGATGGCCAGTAGGTAAATGGGAACCAAACCGGCGCTGCCTAAGCACCTATTGGCAGCAAAGGGGAGGGTTGTTTGTAGACAGGGCTACCCCATTGAAGGGCTCTGAAAAGAGCGAGGGGTGTCCTGAGCTGTCCGAAAGGACAGTGGAACTCATAAAAACAAAAAAAACAAAAACGGGTCGCTAGCTGTTTGGAATGAGCGCAAAGTCATACTTTTTGTTTTTCCAGCAAAAATATATAAGTTTTGCCTCAGTGGAAGAGTTTTTGTTGCATCTAAAAGAAATCTAGTCATGCCGAGAAAGAAAACGAGCAGAATTTGATGGTTTTTCACTGACTCGGGAAACGGGCAAGCACGTTGTGACGTTTGCGGTCAAGGCTCGGTCTGTTGCTGTTGTTGCCGGGAACAATAGACGGCCACTTCTTCAAGCTGGAAAAGTCGGGTGGCCGACCGAAACGGTAAAGAGACGTCTTGTTCTGCGTATCTGCATTGTTAAACTTTTAGTAAATTAGAAATAACGAAAAAACTCTGAACAGAAGAGCTCTGACATGGTATACAGTCGCAAAATATGCAGAATTTATCGCTTAAAAGCTAATTGTTTAGTTATTTAAACTATTTGGTATTATTTGGTATAAAAAATACCAAATACGAAATAATACCAAATACCTAGAAAATACGAAATAATACCAAATAATACTGGATACTATTTGCGTCCCTCCGTCTCTGAGTCCAAATGCCTGAAATTATTTTCTGCAGGGGTAAGCAGCATAGATTTCGCGCCTACGTGGTCGCGTCGCGTCTACGTGGGCGCGATCGCGCCTAGGTGGTCGCGATCGCGCCTACGTAGGCGCAATTATGTTGCAGCGCATGGTCGCTCAGCTGACTACGGCCGAGCCGCCGAGTGGAACATTCTTGGTGTTATACATTCTTGCTACTAGCATTACTATGACTCATTGTTCAATTGGCAAAAATTCGCACTAATATCGAATTTCTGGCATTTGGCAAACTGACTACAAACTAAAACTACATATTTTTTTAAACGGAATTT
This sequence comes from Sabatieria punctata, assembly GCA_030248155.1. Classification (NCBI taxonomy): domain Eukaryota; kingdom Metazoa; phylum Nematoda; class Chromadorea; order Araeolaimida; family Comesomatidae; genus Sabatieria; species Sabatieria punctata. Next base: position 8,989 of record JASANB010003926.1, read on the forward strand.
GACAACTACAAACTAAGACTACAATTTGAAATTCTCTGAGGAAATAGGTCTAACCATAACCCAGGCAGTTTTGATAAAAATATCATGTTTCAGTATTGTGGGCAGGTATTGGAAAAGTACCTAATATCAGGTATCAGGTACAGTACAGGTATTTTAAAAATACCCAATCAGGTATCAGGTATAGGTAGGTATTGACAAAAATACAGGTATCAGGTATTTTCCCATAAAAAGTTAAAACCGGATTTTAGCCGAAAAATCGCTCAAATTACCAAGTTAGGCTCAAAAGGCAGCTAAATTCAGATTAGTTCCAGTCATTTAGGATTTTATTGCTATTTAACTACACAAAATGCTAAAAACCCACTCTCAAATCAAAATATCACCGGGGTGCGGAGTTGCTTTGCACATCCATCTCTGGTGGTTTATCTTTGCCACTTAGTATAGGGTTCTTTTTTGTAACCCCTTTTTACCCGTACAGTATGTTCTACTGTAATTTTAATAGTGAAATTTTATTTTAATTTAATATTAGTATAATAGAACTAGCCAATCTTAATTTTAATTTAATATTAATATAATAGTCCTCTGTTAATTTTAATTTAGATTTAATATTAATACTACTAAATAACATTTTTAATAGTATTTTAAGAGCATTTTAATAGTATATTCCAAAATGCAGTCGAAAAGTTTTCGTCACACTTCAGCGAACTGGCAAAACAACATCTTTTGCTTGAGGTTGCTAGTGTTGCTTGAAAATTTAATCAGAGATGCAACATAGAAGCATTTTTCCATGGAAATTTATAACCATTCTTTTTAAAATGACATTCTCTGAACCTGGGTTTAAATTGCATTCGAACAAAAGCTAGCCATAGAAGAAACTATTGATGCATAGTTAAAGAGAAATTTTTGAAGGTTATTAACTAGATTCAGGTCGTTTTGTGTTCAAGCCTATTAGTGAGAAAAGTTCCACTATTTCCAAGTGAAAAAAAAACACATTTCGAGATTCAGAAGGCAGTAAGAAATTTTCAATTTTCATCATTTTCTGAGGTAAAATTGTGATATAAATAGTGCTGTATGTAGGAAACATGTACTCCTTGATTGTCAAACAAGGTTTAACTATTAAAATGCTATTAAAATACTATTAAAAATAAATTTTAATATTCAGCCCATCGGTGTATTTTTAATTTAATTTAATATAATAGTCGGTCCTCTATTTTAATATTAATATAGATTTAATACTATTAAAATGGCACTATTAATAATAGTTTCATTTTAATATTAATATATTTAAATAACAGTAGTATGTTCCCATTTGTCTTCCCCTTTACTCATAGGCTAGTCAGGATTTTGCAAAAGGAAGTATTAAATTTTTATATCGCTTGTTGAGCCACGGCCCAATCAGGGCGAGAAAAATTAGCTTGAAAAACGCTTTTGCAAACGTTCTGAGTATAGTATTAACAGAAATTAAGAGGAATTGTAGTCTGAAGAGGCTTCGTTGGGCAACGGCCCAAGCAGGTCGAGAAAATTTTGAAAAATTAGCCTTCTAACACGCTTTTTTAATTAACAAATCGGTCGTAAACTACCATTTGATGCCTTCTGTTTGTACCTGATACCTGTACCTGTTTCAGGCCAAAATACCCAAAATCAGGTAGGTACAGTTTGAAAGTACCTGATCAGGTATCAGGTGGGTATTGCAAATCTACCTGATAATCAGGTACAGGTACAGGTATACCTGATCCACAGTACGTTTCAGTGTGGTTGTACCTGAACCTGATTCACAGTAGTCTAGAGATACCGCGGTTTCAACTCCATTCCCATCGGAAAATATTAAATAAAAACGCAAAGAAAATGTATATTGGATATTGCATCAGCAGTCCGTTTGTATATGTATATGTATATCCAAAACATTTGTATATATATACAAATTTGTATATGTATATTTTAGGGTTCCGACGATATATCGATATCGATATCGAAAAGTCGATATATCGACCCTTTTTCCAATATCGATATCGATATCGATATCGCGATATTTCGCATCGATATTTTCGATATTTCTGATGTGGGAAAGGGAAAATTTACACCAAGTTTATCGCTCAGTAACAGTAAAGAAGCAGTTTTCCCTACTGTGGATCAGGTATACCTGTACCTGCACCTGATTATCAGGTAGATTTGCAATACCCACCTGATACCTGCATGTACCTGATACCTGATCGGGTACTTTCGAACTGTACCTACCTGATTTTGGGTATTTTTGGACTGAAACAGGTACAGGTATCAGGTACAAACAGAAGGCAACAAATGGTAGTTTACGACCGATTTGTTCAATAAAAAAGCGTGCAGGAAGGCTAATTTTTTTCAAAATTTTCTCACCCTGCTTGGGCTGTTGCCCAACCAGGCCACTTCAGACTACAATACTCCTAATTTCTGCTAATACTATGCTCAGAATGCTTTCAAAAGCGTTTTTCAAGCCATTTTTGCAAAATTTTTCTCGCCCTGATTGAGCCATGGCCCAACACCCAACCAGAGATCTAAAAATTTTATACTTCCTTGACGCAAAATCTTTTATACAAAATCCTGAGTAAGCCAATGAATAAAGGCGAAGATAAATAGGGACACACTCTATATGGGTAAATTATGAGAAGCCATACTCTAAGTAGCAAAGATAAACCACCAGAGACGGATGTGCAAAGCGATTCCACACCCCTGTGATATTATAAGAATGGGTTTTTACCAGTTTGAGCAGTTCCATAACGAAAAAATCATAAAATGACTGGACTACCTAATCTGATTTTAGCTGACTTTTGAGACTAAATTGGTAGTCTGGGCGATTTTTCGGCTAAAATCCGGATTATAACTTTTTCAGGGTTCGTGCGGCTTTTGTATAGCAAAATTCCCTGACCTTTCCCTGACTTTTCCATGACCAAAGTAAAAATTCCCTGACCAAGCAGGGTGAGGAAACTGCAACCAATGTGACAAAATTTTGAAAAATTAACTTTGTAAAACGCATTTAAACGGTATTCAGAGGGCAAATTTCTGGTTTAAGTAGTAGTATATAAAATCAGAAGACTAATAATCAAAAGGGTGTTGTGTAAAGTCCTGACAGGACTATTTGGCGGTGAGATGTTTCTGCTGCTATCAAATTTTTCCCTGACCAGACACCAAATTCCCTGACTTTTCCCTGATTCCCTGACTTTTTTTAAATTCCCTGACTTTTCCATGACTCCCTGACTTTCCAGGTCCCGCACGAACCCTGTTTTTATGGGCAAATACCTGATACCTATACCTGATGCCTGTATTTTTGTGAATACCTACCTATACCTGATACCTGATTGGGTATTTTTGAAATACCTGTACCTGATGCCTGATATTAGGTACTTTTCCAATACCTGCCCACAATAGTTTTTCCTACACAACTCAGAAATCGATGCTGTAGTCAAAACCTGACTGGCATAACAGCTCTTAGAAACATGAATTCCTCAGCATTCTCAGGTTTCAAACAGCGATGCTTAGGTTTAGAAATTTCTGCAGCAACACTAAAGAGCTGCTAACTCGGCACACTTGAAGCAGGAGGGCAGAAACAGACATGGACTAGCATTTCGGCTGAGGGGATGGTAAATTTTCAAATCCTGAGGTGGTAGCGCCGGCTGATGGGTGATTGAAAGGATCGTAAGCAGAAACGACCACTCTTTTACTAAAATCAAGGTTTTTCGCTTATATATCGCTAAAATAGATTAAAATAAGCTACTCTGTCTGAGCTTATTTTTGCCTAATCTAGGCATACTTTATCATAATTTTCAGTAAAAAATTCTTCGAAAAAAACTCCTGAGTTTGAGGGTAGCGGCAGCCTGAGGGGGTCAACCTTTTCATTGAAGGGCTTCAGAAGGGCCACTACCCAGTAGCGTACCCAGGATTTTGCAAATTGGCTAAAATTTTGCAAAATTAGCCTTCAAAAACGTATATAAAGGGTATTCTGAGCCTAAAATTGACAAAAAATTGACAGTTTTAGCAGTTTGAACAGGCCTGGTTGGGCTTCTGCCCGACCAAGAAGGCAAAACAATTTTGAAAATTTAACCTTCAAAAACACATATAACAGGCATTATGAGCATAAAATAGACAAGCTTTAGTACATAAATTGTAATTCATTAGTTTCTCTCATTTTTCCTTCCTACCTCCGCCACAAAGGGGTTGTACCCACCCTACACCCCCGGGTACGCTACTGCCACTACAATTCTGCGATTCTCTACTATTTGCTACCAGATCGCTGATTGCATCAGTGCTTGACTGATAGCAGTGGAGCAGTGGCTTTTTCAAATTTTCAGATTTTCTTGCCTACCTATAAATATCGATATCAATATCGATCGATATTGAGCTGAAAATATCGATATCGAATATCGTCGAATTTTGATATCGTCGGAACACTAGTATATTTTAATATACAAACCCACACTATCGGCATGCACCACTCTATGTGTTGCAGTAAGAATATTTTCAGCAATTGGTAGCCTTTTCACAGAGTTTATTAATTAGTTTTATGGAGCAGATCAGTCTCACTACACAAACTCACAGACTGATGACCACAGCCGAACTATATCTTCTTTTATGTAGGAGTTGTTGTTTGAGTAGAGTCCATCTATTTGTTTTTGGGTCGAACACCTCCACTGTTTTACTTGCATCTTTGTCTCCAAATCCACCAACAGCAAACAGTCGAGTCCCATCTGATTGTAAACTGAAGTACCATCTGCTCTTATTCATTGATGGAATTTGAGTCCAAGTGTTGCTGACTGGGTCGTAGCGCTCACACGAGCGGCGAAAAGCTCCACCACACACATAGACCTGGCCGTTAAGCACTGTGGCTGAGTGAGCCCATCGTTCTGTATGCATGGAAGCGACGGCTGTCCAAGAATTTGACGTTGGAGAGTAGCTCTCCACTCTACTCAGACTTCCTCTGTTATTCTTCCCTCCGATGGCGTAGATCTGTCCCTCAACTGCCACCAATGCCAGGTATTTTCTCTCAGTTGCCATCGAGGCAGTTGAGTGCCAGTTGTTTTGGTGCAACCGCTCACACGATGACAGATCTTTCTCACTTCCAATTTCTTCTTCTCCACCACACACATAGATGATTCCACCCAGAACAGTGCTGGCATGATCCATTCGACGTTGTTGCATGTGAGGAGCACTGGAGAGTCGGTTGGTTGAGGGGTCAAAGGTGAGCACACTCTTCACTGCTCTGCTTCCATTCCAACCTCCAATGATGTAGACAGTTCCATTCAAGAACTCAGAAGTGTGGTATCGTCTGATCTGAGGCAGTTGAACGTTGAGCAGAGAGTTTTTGTCTGGATTGTCTGGGTAATACACTTCCATCGATCTCTCTGCTTCATCCCAACCACCACTGATCAGAAAGCCAAAGGGAACAGCTGAAAGAAACAGAATGTATGGTTGGTAGAAGACTGACTGAAAATGGAGTTAAACACGGATATTTTTTGGTATTTAGCTTTGCATCCATTCCATTGAGGGGCCGTGACGTCATCGATTTTTGGCCATTTTTCGACCCCGTCCCACTTGTCATCGGTTGTCATCATTTTCTAAACCCCCTCTGAAAGCGAAAAGATGTCGCCACTTTTTTCCACCCCCATCCGAATTTGGAAAATGCCAGCATTCGAATGAGCAAGTTTTGGGACAATATTTTTAGATACTTTTAGTTGTTTTCCCTATTCAGAAACATTTTATTTTTAGAAGATTTTTTCGTTATTTAAACAAAATCAAAGAAGAAATTCGAAAATTCACTGATTTGTCAGAACTCAATGAAAAAGCCATTGACACACAGTTATTATGAACTACATGTATTGCAAACAGCAAGGTATCAAAGTACCTAATGTAAGCGTTGTGTAGGTGGGTACACCTTTTTGGTGAAGGTAGAAAGAAAAAACCTGTCAAAAATAAGAGAAAACTCATTACTAAAGGTGTCTAAATTAGAGCCCTGCCCGGGGTCTCTCCTCGTTTCGCACCCTGGCCTGGAATATCAAATTTCGAGTCCGCCCAGATTAGATTTTGCGCCGGATGGCCCGGCCCGTTTTGGGAAAGCTGAAATCGCCGAAAAATGTTGCAAGATCACTTGTGCAACAACTATGTATAGTACAGTACGTACAAAGAAACATTTCTAACGACGCAACAACCCTAAACACAAAACAGATATAAAGAAAAGCTTGTTTTGGCCAAAGTACAACTAGATCTTTAAAATACAGTATAGATAAAAAAAAATGTCCCATCGCTTTTTCGGCCTTCACTCAAACGTTTCGTTCTCAGTCACTTCTTCACCGATTTGGCTCAAATTTTCAGCAAAAATTAACAACATGGTTGGCTAAATATTCTGCAAGTGTGGTGCCAAAATTCTAGTGTTGTTATGACTACTAGTCAAAGTCAAAGTCATAGTTAATACTTTTGCGATATCGCAGTCAAACGGACAGGTAGTCAAAGTCAAAGTTTGATTACCTTCGTTACCATAAATACGTAGTCAAACGAAAACCAAGTAGTCAAACGGTTTGACTATGACTACGTTTTGTTAAAAACAGCAGGGCTTTCACCTCCATTTTACCGCTTTTTTCGCTGTTCGCCACAAGATATCTTGCAAACTTGTTTCGTTTCAAAGAACTTAAGAACAACAAGACCAAACAAAACTTCTTTTCAAAAAATTTTGAAGCAATGACAGGTGTCAGTCAGTGAATCTCTGGTTGATGCAAGATTTTTCGTGAGGGAGGGTAAAAATATGACACACTGTACGAACAGACAAGGGTTACGTAGCATTTCGGCTGAGGGGGTAGAATTTTCAATTGCTGAGGGGAGGTAAGCCAAAAAGTCGGATTTTTGACAAAAATAGTTTTTTGCTAATTTTTCATTAAAATAAGTTCAAACAAGATATTCTGAGCTCATTTACACCTAAATCCAGGCATATTTTTATCATAGTTTTCTATACAAAATTCTTCCAAAAAGTTCCTGACTGTATTGTAGCGGTACTGTAGCGGCCGGCTGATGGTGGGGGGTTGGTCAGAGCCTAAGGGGGGCCTTTGCCCATGTCTGTGTACAAACAGTAAAATACCTTTCTAGAAACGTTTTGCGCAGCAAAGAAGAAATTGAGATGAGAGAGAAACTCAAAAATTCCCATAGTTTTACATACAAAGGCGTTTTGTTATATTCCTGCGGCTATTTTTCTGCAGCTTCTTTTTCTCTTGTAAAACAATTATGCACTCATGCGCTCATTTTTGCGGCTAATTATACAATTAAATTCGAAGTATAGGATTTACGGATTCAATTCCAGGTGAATGAAGCTAACAAATCGCCGAAGATGTCTATTTGGCTCTGCTTCAAAAAGTAGTCAAAGTAGTCAAACCAGTGGTCGTAGTAGTCAAATGGTTTGACTACAATATAGTCAAATTTGACTACTCTGGTATTGTACTCAAACGGGCGGTAGTCATAGTCATAGTCAAACGGAATTTTGGTATTGTAACAACACTACAAAATTCCGACTCATACTGGTTTTATGACCCGAAAACTAGGAATGAAGGTGGTCCACGCAAATTTATTTTTTCTTCGGTAATACAAGTAGTACAGGCCTGAAACCTGCAGGAATGATTGGTATTGCTATTGGGCATAACATACTAAGCGGGCAGCCCTGTAGCTCAAAGGGCACCAAAATGGGGGAATTTCAAAAACATGACGAAATATGACTTTTCTTCATGAAACCGGCAAAATGACGATTCAAAAGATTTTCAATTTTTAAAAAACGCTGCAGGGATGGTTTCTGTGGTGTGGAACAGAGCTTAAATATCAGGTTCATTTACTTGTCGAACTTCCTGCTACAATCTATGTTGATTAACAACAGATTCAGTGCTTAGATTCTAGAAGGTGCAGATTTCTTAACTATGGGATTTTCACTCATGTTTTTGAAATTCCCCCATTTTAGTACCCTTTGAGCTACAAGGCTGCTCGCTTAGTATGTTATGCCCAATGGCAACACCAATCATTCCTGCAAGTTTCAGGCCTGTACTCCTTCTATTACCGAAAAAAAATAAATTTGCGTGGACCACCCTCATTCCTAGTTTTTGGGTCATAAACCCAGTATGAGTCGGAATTTTGGCACTAAACTTGCAGAATATTTAGCCAACCATGTTGTTAATTTTTGGTGAAAATTTGAGCCAAATCGGTAAAGAATTGACTGAGAACGAAACGTTTGAGTGAAGGCCGAAAAAGCGATGGGACATTTTTTTGATCTATACTGTATAACCTAATCAATCTGTAGTACCTAGGTGGAAAACCGGACTTGGAAATGTTTGACCTGAGAAAAGTGTGAAAATTTTGCGACCGGGACATGTTTGACGTCAATTTTCTCACGCTCCACGGGTCTGGGCAAACAATGCTTCACACCAAACGGTAGGTACTTGATAGCGCAACATTTTTCTGAAATAAAAAAGCTGGGTTGGGGGGGTTCCAGACGAGCTAGGGGGCGCAAAGGGGGCGAAAAAAAATTTTTTTATGAAAACGAAAATTTGACAAAAGTTTCTTAAAGCAGTCTAAAAGTACTCTAAAACCCCCAATTTTTAGGTCCGAATTCCGAGTATGAAGCGAGAAATTAGACTTTGAAATTTTGGTCCCATAGTTAAGCGGACCGATTTTCGGAAGGCTATATCTCAGGACAGGAGCGTCAGATCCATTAATCCTTTGCAGCTGAAAGATAACTCATTAGTATGTATTAGTGTGCCAACTTACAGCTCTCTAGCTCAAAGTTTCAATTTTGGGTCTGAATAGGGCAAAGGGGCAAAACGCGATCTGACCAGAGAACGACTCTTAACTTGCTAGGAATTTGCTATTTGCTACCCGATTTCGCCCAAAAATAAATTAACTTGCTATTTGTTATTAACTTGAAGGGAAACAGTAATTTTAACACGCAAGTAAATAGTTTTAAAGTGAACAAAAGCTGTAAATCGTTAGAAAACAAGGGCAGAAGTACATTCGAATGTAAAACATGGTATTCTAGTTTTTGTTTAAAAAAATACACAATACAGTACTCTGCCGCTTCAACACTATTTCCTTGAAAAATTTCAAAGAAAGTTTTACAAATTAACCTTAAAATTGTCACGAATTCCAGGAACAACCATCTATGTACGTCAAGATCAATTTAATGTTTGGCCAAAAAATTCGTTTTTTTGAAGCGAAACAGCATTTTCCAGTTATAAGACCATGGTCTTCAAAAGGGCGCCAAAAAGTGACCCTAAATTTGGGCATTTTCCAGTTATAAGACCAGGTCTATGTATATACAGGGTGTGCCAAAAAAAATAACAACCCAGCAGATTTTTCGCTGTAGCAGCCGCAAATCTCAACCGATTTGAATGAATCCTTTTTTAAATGAAAGATAAATAAATCCTTAAAATACTGCTGATATTCTCATTAATGTACTCTGCTTAGTTCCTGAGATATAGGCTCTCAAAATCAAAACAGTGATTTTGGCAGTGAACAAGAGGGATTTTTTTTATTATTCTGCACTTCGTAATAAAAGGAATTCCTGCTACTGCTAAGGGCTCTTGGAGGCTTTACAGGTGACACAGAAACTCGGTTTACTTCAACACTAAAGTATCATTAGCCCTAGCAGTAGGAATCTGCTTTATTATGAAATGCAATGGGATCGCTCTTGTTCTTTGCCAAAATCGGTTTCGACTTAGAAGGCAAATATCAAAAGAAGTAAACTGTAAATCTCAATAAAAATTGCACCAATCTTTGAAGAATTTATCGGCCTTTCATTCACAAAAGGACTCGTTCAAATCGGTTCCGATTCATGGTTGCAAAAGTAAAAAATCTGCTGGGTTGTTCTTTATCACTCTTGTTCATTGCCAAAATCTCTGTTTTAATTTTGAGGACAAATATCTCAGGAACTAAGCAGGCTATCTCAATAACCGGTATTCAATCTTTCAAGAATTTATTTATCTTTCATTTAAAAAAAGATTCATTCAAATCGGTTGAGATTTGCGGTTGCTACAGCAAAAACTCTGCTGGGTTGTTTTTTTGGCACACCCTGTATATATAGTCAAAAGTACTCAAACCTGTGGTCATAGTAGTCAAGTGGTTTGACTACGATATGGTCAGATTTGACTACTCTGGTATTGTACTCAAACGGGCGGTAGCCATAGTCATAGTCAAACGGAAATGTTGGTATTGTAACAAGACTATTGCAGCCAAACCTGTGTTATTGATTCTACAAATTGGCTTTGCAGTCCATTTGTTGCCAAGTGTACAGTGAAGTGTGTTCTGTCCTTCTATTTTGCTGCCTCCAATACACTTTATATCAGCCCGACCACCAATCGGCACTGGTTGCTGGTCCGGATCAAAGCTCACCTCTGCATTGCCCAATCTGAATTGAGCGCAACCTGAACCTCAAACAATGTGGACTAAGTTTCAGACCGATTTCTCAATTACCGCTTTGCACCGTAGCTGACATTGTTGTAAGAATGTGATTTGAACAGCCATATAAGGCATTAATTTTGTATATGTCATTGGCAGTAGGCCGCTTCCTATTGCCCATTCTGTCATTCATTTCAAATGCATCATAGCCATAGGTGGTTAAATTGGCTTTCAACACTCTTACAAAGCCCAACTTGTCTCCATAGTGCATGACACTGGAAACGTCATAGACACCAACTTCTCTGTGACCACTGTAGCCCATCTGCTCAATACTGTCAAACTGGCCTTTAAACTGTGGAGGGATCTTCTGATAGAAAACGACCACATGTTCCTTTCTGTCCGTACGTTGATGTTCATGGAAAAAGCCGAGTGCATGCATGAGTTCGTGTGCAATGGTTCCATGCTTCCAGCAGCCATTAGGCAGCCGAACAATTTGTGCACCTCCTTTCCTCCCAACTGAATCGGATGAGCAGTAGGATCTAAATAAGCGCATAGATTCTCGATTAGAAGCCCTGTGCTACTGTTGCTAAGTAAACTTAGTTGAAATATAATTTAATTGTAATTTACTTACGAAACAATTTACTTGTATTAGTAAATTTCTGGAAATAATAATAATAATTATGCTTATGATTTACTTAATATATGCACTTTTAATATAATTAATATTATAATTTACTTACCAAATAATTTAATTGTATTAGTAAATTTCTAAAAAATATAATTAAATTATAATTATAATTTACTTAGCAACAGTACTCCGTGCTGCTACATCGTATTTTTTTCAAGTTTCCTTTTGTTGGTCGTCTATTCTAGAGGGCTCCAATCTGAGACTGTGCAGTAGAACAGGTTGTGAGACTTTACAAAAATTTAAGAGTCAGTCTCTGATTCGATCGAGTCTCCGCCCTTATCCCTATGTCAAGTTGAAAATCGAACTTTTGCGTAGAGACCTGTGCGTTGGTGTATTAAAAGGCATTCATGAGTTATGTTAAACCTTCAAAGGGTTTATGGATTTGACGCTTCATTCCCGAGATACAAGCCGCCAAAAGTCGGCCCGCTTAACTATGGGACCAAAATTCTCAATTCTAATTTCTTTCGTACCAATAAGAGTTGGGACTAAAAAATTGGGTATTTTAGGTAACTTTTTGAGTAGTTTAAGAATTTTTGGTCCAAAATTATTTTTGAGTAAAAAAATTTTTTGCGACCACCTTTGGCCAGCCCTAGCTCGTCTGGAACCCCCTACACAGTTTTTTTATTTCAGAATTTTGTAGCGCTATCAATTTGCCAGACTTTGGTGTAAAGCATTTTGGGCTGCGACCCGACATTCGTGAGATAGTCGCCTCCGAATGGCCAAAACTGTAGCTTTGTGTACTGAAAAACTAGCAAATTCTGCACGGTTTTGGCCATTCGGAGGAATATTTCACGAATGTCGGGTCGCAGCCCAAAATGCTTTACACCAAAGTCTGGCAAATTGATAGCGCTACAAAATCCTGAAATAAAAAGAACTGTGTAGGGGGGTTCCAGACGAGCTAGGGCCGGCCAAAGGTGGTCGCAAAAAAAATTTTTACTCAAAAATAATTTTGGACCAAAAATTCTTAAACTACTCAAAAAGCTACCTAAAATCCCCAATTTTTTAGTCCCAACTCTTATTGGTACAAAAGAAATTCGAGTTCAGAATTTTGGTCCCATAGTTAAGTGGGCCGATTTTTGGCGGCTTGCATCTCGGCAAATCAAATCCATTAACCCTTTGTAGGTTTAACATAACTCATGAATGCCTATTAGTACACCAACGCACAGGTCTCTGCGCAAAAGTTCAAAAGTTCGATTTTCAACTTGACTTCAACATGACTTGGCATTTTTAATCTTTGAACGCAAATATTTCAGTGTTTGCCGTCCGGTAGCCCGTAATGTTTTACACCGGCGTGTAGCTAAGATATAGCGCTACAATAATCTGAAATAAAAAGAACTGTCTAGGGGGGGTTCCAGACGAGTTATGCACCCCGATAGGGGGACGAAAAAAAATTTTTTTCCAAACATGAAATTTAGTAAAAGATTCTTAACCCTTTGCAAATGACCAACGCCATATGGCGTAGTTGACCAACCTATCGGAAATAGCTTTCCGATAAGTGAACTTATCGGAAAGCTGTTTCAGACCTATCGGAAAGTTGTTTCATACCTATCGGAAAGCTATTTCACAACCCCTCGGAAACGCGCTTTCAGCCAGTCGCAAACTCAAAATTTGTTGTTTTAGATGTTCAGATAACGCTTGCCATTGAAATTATTCAAAAAATAACTTTCAGTCTATCTGTTTACTGCACTAAACCAAGACAAAATGAAAACAACCTATCGGAAAGCTGGACCGAACCTATCGGAAAGCTGGGCCGTGAACCTATCGGAAAGCCAGGAACTTTCCGATAGGTTCAAACCCCGGTCATTTGCAAAAGCTTAAACTACTCAAAAAGTTACGCAAAAACCCCGTTTGGTAGGTCTGAATTCCGATCAGCAAGTCAGAAATTCGATATCGAAATTTTGGTCCCATAGTTAAGCGGGCCGATTTTTAGAAGGCCATATCTCGAGCGTGGAGCGTCGAATCTGGAAATTCTTTGCAGGTCATTGATAACTTGTCAATATGTTTTAGTGTTCCAACTTTCAGCCCTCTACGCCCAACTTTCAATTTTGGGTCTGAATAGGGCAAAGGGCCAAGACTCGATCGGTTCAGAGACTGACTCTTAATATAACTACAGTCCCGCTCTCAAACAGCTCGACCAACAGCCAATACTGGCCAATTACCGGCCGCCGGTCAGTGCTTAGAAAGCAGTGCGCGCAATTTGTTAGGCAAACGACCGCCGGTCAGTGCTTAGAAAGCAGTGCGCGTAATTTTATTCGGTAAACCGGCCGCCGGTCAGTGCTTAGAATGCAATGCAATCAATTGCGTGCCCTCAACGCGAACGACATTGGTGACAGAGCCTAAAAGAGTAGGGACCAATAAGGCCAAGTAGCGGCCAACGGTCAGATCGGCCTACACACCAACAGCAATTAACGCCCAGCCGGCATCCCATAAACAGGGCCAACAATCGCCTGCAAAGAATGCCTGGTTGTTGGCCCAATTTTCGTCCAATTCTAGCAGTTGGTCGAGCTGTTTGAGAGCGGGACTGTATACATATATGTTTCTCGCCAATCAAACATATAAATAACACATATAGTTATATGTTTCTGAAAACTGAACATGCACATATTTTTAAAAATAAAACATATTTGTGTAAAAGTCGCTTATTCGCTTATATTTTGTCTTAATTTTCGATAATTCAAACTTGAAATTCTGAATTTCCTGTTTAAAACGGTTTGCAACAATTTAGATAGCATGCTCAGATTCAATAAGCTTAAGTGAAAGTCAGATTTTGGAAAAGTTTACTGTCAAACAGCAACCAAAAGTCTTGAAATCATGAATTCCTATGGCATCCCCGACGGACTCGACTTGCTGGTGGACCACTAGCTGGCTACGGCGATAATTAGCTTTTGTTAAGCGGCCGAGGTTCTATATTCACGGCGAAAAAGCGGCGTTTTTAAGAGCGGCAAATCGTTGTTGCGGCACGGTAAAATTCTTTTTCTCTGTCTTTGACGGGATCTGAGCGCCGTCAATTTTCTTTGACTGGATCTGAGTGCAGTCAATTTTTTTTTCTTTCCGACGGGAACAGAGTGCCGTCAGTTTCTTTCTACAGACCGGATCTGAGAGCGGTCTATGAAAACTACACAAATAAGTTGTGCTAAAAGTGCCGTCAGTTTACAAGTGGCGCCAGGTAGCAGCAGTGCCGTGTGAGCGCGCCTTTGCATACGGTTTTGTGAGCTGCCAGAAAGTGCATAACAGCGTGTGTTGCGTTGTAAAGCAAAACATTTGGTTGCAAGCCGCTAAAAGAAAGCAAAATATATGGTGCACCTATCGATTCTTTTTCTGTTAAATGAATGTTGCGTACGCCGCCTCAAGAAAATGTTGCAACTGAAAAGTGGCAACCTGGTACCAGTGTCAATCTTGTGAAAAATACGCCGTTGCAGTCAGTTACTGCGTCGATAAAAAGCCATTTGTCAGGTGTTTTCCGGCCGAAAGAGAGTTTTCCTGAGAACGCCGTACTACGGCCAGAAAGTGTTTCCCCAGCCAGTTCGAGAAAGTTCGAGACTCACGACGAAACTCTGTTGCGACCACGAACCCCAGACCAACCTACTACCGGAGATTTCCGCTTATAAGACCACCATAGTTAGAAGACCATGGTCTTTAAATAGGTTTTTGTTTCCAGTTATAAGACCATGGTCTTCAAATAGGTGGTCAGAAAACTTGGTTCATAGACACCCATTTTCCAGTTAAAAGACCATGGTCTTAGTTTAATTGACCGATTTTAGCACACAATTATCTGTTTTTAAAGTGAACAAAAGCTGTCCATCGTGAGAAAACAAAGGCAGAAGTACATAATATAGATAAAACATGATTCTGATTTTTGTTTTGAACGCAATACAGTATCTGCTATGCTTCAATACAACTTCTCTTTTTGTAATTTCAAGTAAAGTTTTACAAGTCAAGCGTAAACTGGTCAGGCAAGTGTGGAACAGCCATCTAGGTGAAAAACAAATTCAACTATTGGCCAAAAATCCTTTTTTGTAGTGAAATAACATTTTCCAGTTATAAGACCATGGTCTTCAAAAGGGCGCCAAAAAGTGACCCTAAATTTGGGCATTTTCCAGTTATAAGACCAGGTCTTATAAGTGGAAAACTCCGGTA
>JASANB010003927.1:0-107750 GCA_030248155.1 Sabatieria punctata
TTCCGAATCTTAAGAACCATTTTTCCGTACCAGGCTGGGGGTCCGAATTCGGTGGGGGTCCGGGGGTCCGAATCCATAGTACCCTCTTCTCTACACGCACGCGTCGTCTCAACGCCCCTGAGCGGGCGCGCATTCGTAGTCAGCCCGCGGCGCAGCACAGGGCAGCACGGATTTAAGCGGCAAATTCAAAGGAGCGCCCGCAGCCGACTAAGCGCGGAGAGCCCTGCAACATGTGCCAAAGTCAGCCAGCCAAGCCACGCAATCAAATCAATAATAGGTCCACTTTCTGTGCGTGCTCGCCTTGTTCGTCCCTAACATTGAAAGACGTATTCATAATCGTATCGAAAAACGTCGACCGGCGAGTGTTGATAGGAGTCTGATCGCGTAGGGCTGTCTTCAGGTCGATCCCCCGTCACATCGAATTAAAGCTGTGTTGATAAAATGCACTGCGGCGTGTTGGCACGATGCAATTTTATAAAGCAGCCTCACTGGGACACGATGACACACCAGCGTTACATTTGGATTTGAACTTAAAAATGTTTAATCAAAACTCCAAAACCTTCTCTGAGGCACCTCAACCTGCCTTCCGGCCGCTATCTGTTCTGTTCTGCATACTAAAAAGGAACAAAATGAAACGTAGCCACAACAGGAGCAAGTCAGAGTGTGTCCATACAGCTCTCTTGATATCATACGTTTCAGCTACATTCCTCTGCTGTATTGCCGCATGTAGGTCAGCGCACCGGCTATGACGTGACTGATTGTATTCAATTTGTTGAGCCACTACATTACCCACGACACAACATTTGCACACTAGTAGTAGAGACCTGAGCGGCCGCCTTTTTGGCGGCCCGGCCCGGGAAAGCTAAAATCGATCAAAATTCACGCAAAATCGCTTGAGCGGGTACTACAGTACAATAGAAGCATTTCTAACAATGCATCAAAGCTTAATGATAATCCAGATTCAAGAATTCTACCTTTTTTATTGCACTCTACACAGCATTTTCCTTCATCCTCGGGAAATAAAAACCCAATTTTCTCAGCCCGCCCGGCCCGGCTGAAATTCTCTGCCGGGCGGCCCGTGCAGGTCTCTAACTAGTATCAACGCAGTGCGACCAGAATCAGCACCGTTTGCATACACACAATCAACGAACAAATACGTACAGTAGCAGTTAAGTCAGGAAAGTCTTATCTATTCGGCGAGCACTACTGACATCAAAATTGTTCGCACCGAATGAGGCCAGTCAACTCGAAAAGGCAAGCCAAGGCGTGGAACAGATTGCTCTGTAGCTGAACTCCATTTATGTGCAGAAACTTTGACCGCATCCAACGTCACCACCCTGCGTGCATAGAACGAGAAAGATACATGGTCGCTCCAGCAAGCCGAACGAAAGAAACCGAAAATGGCATGAAGTATCACAGCCACCAGCATAATTGCGCCTGCAAAAGACGTACAATATGTGCATCTAACAGTCAGAGAAATAACAACTTATAGGTGTGGTACCACTAGAGAGTTTTTAACAGGCACAATATATGGGCATTCGAAGTGTGCAATGCAAACCTTCTTCGCACGGTTTTTTAGCACACCGGAGATGCCAGATAGCACAAAATGAGTCTGGATGGGCCAAGTGGCCCAGCTCAAAGTGAGAGCACAATGAAAAGCCAAAGAATTTCAGAATCAGTTTCTGCTAGTATGATGATAGTATATTCGGTTCGCTCGTTCGGCAGGCGTATTTAAGGATGAACTAAACAAGTAGTAATCGAGGACTGCAGTTTGCGTAAGTGCACTGCCAGCAAACCGCCTTGCACTGGAACTTTTAGTTTCGTCCTGTTCGCCAAATTGCATATTTTTCTTGCTACGTACCGGAGATTTCCACTTAGTATCCCAGGGGATATAACACGGAAAATCACGTTTTTCAGCGAAAACATTCAGGACAAAGCCATGGGATATTAACTGGAAACGGCATGGGATATTAACCGGAACCATGTTTTATCATGCATACAGTATGCGTGTGTAAAGAAAATTATTACAAATTTGACATAAACATTGCCGCCAAGTAATATCCCATGGGATATAAAGCGGAATAAGGGTCCATGTAATATCCCAGTGGGTTATTAAGTGGGGTGGGATACTAAGTGGAAATCTCCGGTAACAAGTTTTTCATATGCAATAAACTTTGAACTTTAAACATTGCAGACACAGCTTCGCTGGTTAAATTTTACTTAATTTCATTTTTTTATGCCAAAAATTCTCGAATTTTACAGATCTTCAGTCAGATTGAACTCCCCTAAGAACCCCCTGAATTTTGAAAAATCCCCCAAACTTTCCCCCTAACCCCCAAAACAAAATTTTGCTCCTAAATGGGAAAAAGTCCCCCTAAATTTGGGGGAATCCCCAACCTGGCAACACTGAAGCACACGACACGCGCCCAGGAGGGTCGGCCGCCGAGTGGACTTTTCTCGGAAAATAATCCTAACTCAGATTCTGCAAGAACAGCATTTCTTTGCCGGTCCCTTACCTCTAGCTTTCAGATTTGACCGTGCGGTAATCTGAAATTCTGCGGCGAGCTCATCACTTCTTGTTTCATTACGTAGCATCGAGTAAGTCCATCTCGCTTGGTGTGTAGAAGGAAGAGAGAAGAAAAGAGCGCTCGGATAGTGACATTGCACTGTTGGTCGGCTGGCAGACAAAAGTTGCGTGGGCACAGCAAGCAAACGGTGAGCGCGTAGGTCTCTCAACGGCACGTGGACAAAAGAAAGGTGTAGCAGCAAAGCAGGCAAGGCAGCAAGCAATCGGCACAGCACGGCAGAGGTGCGGCGGTCGGCCGCGCAAGTTGGTTTAAAGTTGCCGCTCAAATCTGTGCTGCCCTGTGCTGCGCCGCTGGCTGCCTGCGAATGCGCGCCCGCTCAGGGGCGTTGAGGAGACGACGCGTGCTCTCTACACCCAACGAGAGCGCAGCGCATAATAATGGGCAAAAGATAAAAAGCACCGTCGGGACCGTAGCACCGCAGCACCGTCGGTCTCATCGGACCGTCCTCCTGTTGCTCTCCTCTTCCGTTTTTAAACGCCGTCTGCCGAAAAGCGGCCATTTTCCCCCACCGGTTCGATGAGACCGACGGTGCTACGGTGATTTAGGGATACAACAACCGAATTTCGGTGTTGGGTAGTATGAACCGAATAATTCGGTATTTTCAGCTATTCGGTTTCGGTATTTTTGGTATACCTGGGTACTTCTACTTGTGGACATGCTGAATCCACCGGAAGATATTGTGTTGATGCATGAAGAGCGCCACTGGATTCCGCCGAAATTCGGACAGCAAGCCTGTTACTCTGGCCCTGACCGCTGCTATAAACTTATCATCCACGCCCGGTACGCATGTCTGCCCGAAAGGTAAGGTGCCCTGTAACACAAAAATCGGGTTTTAACCTTTTTACATTTCTTTCCTTTGAGGATTATTATGCGTACATACAGTACATTCAGATACCCGTACGTTCGTTTGGACAGAATCCATGTGGAACATGATGTGTACGCTCGCCTGAACAGAAACGGCACATGAGCGAGCGGTTTGGATTCGTCTTCTAGATGTATAGTGCTGATTGATGTAAATATAGGCTAGCTGGTTGGTGCATGTTCGACTAGTGCAAATAGACTGAATGCGAAAGCAAAAGTGACGCAACTATGTTAGTCGGATGTGTGTACTGTTGCCTTGTATTTCGTTTCTTCCCGCATGATCTAATTTTCCATTTGATAACTTGTCACCTTAGCTACATGCGTTGCATTATTAGTGGTGTTTGCTGTAGTAGATAAACCGTAGCTGGCCGATTAAGTCGGCCATTCTTTGGTATATCAGGACACAACGCGAAAGAGTTTAAAAACATTTGCATTAAAAGGAGGGTGTACCGAATGGTAGACTGTTAATTTTATTATCGGTTTGTGTCCAGCCAGAAATGATAGGCGCCTTCGAGCTTTTCAGTTTAAAGTTATGCATAAAATACTTGTCACAGGCAAACCATTGCATAGGTATAGAATTGAACAAAATTCTTCATGTTATTATTGTGGTTATATGGGTGATATATCCCACGCCCTTTTGGAATGCCCAATCGTTTCTCAGATATGGATTCAAATGGCACAGAGGTTTCAGCAGATAGAACAAGCTGAGACAGACATTAGCCCTGCTGCAATTTTGCTAGGTCACTCCAAGAAGCCAAACACTCAAAAATGGATGCGATTTGCCTTAGTTCTCAAATACATACTGTACGCTTGTAGAAGTACGAAAAGCATTCTTTCAATTGAATCTGTTCAGACTTACCGCAAAACTTAGTATTGCTAAATATGCTTTTGACCAGAAGCAAGATAATAACATAAGAAATGTTAGACAAGAGCCATACGAATTCGAAAAATGAACGGACAGATAGTGTTGCTTCAGTTATTTCAGTTGAAAATGCCCCACCCTATCGTAACTTGTGTGTTGATTGTTTGTTGTACTGTGTGCGTCCCAAAAATTTCGAACTTTGTATACTAATAATGCTAATATTAACAATAAAATTTCATTAAAAAAAAGAAATGATAGTCGCAGTGGATGGAGAGGGCGAGACATCACTCAGAGCGTCTGTTGCAGTGGCGTACCCAGGATTTAAAAGGTTGACAATTTTTCAAAACAGGTTAATAAAAATTTTTGGCCCACAAAAACTCAATGCGTTCTTAGCATAAAATTAACAGTTCTAGTACATCTATTGGTTTCTCTGAATGTTTTCCAGCTATTAGGTCCGCCTAAGCTGGCAAGAAACAAAAAAAAACTGTTTCAGACAACCGCTTAAAGGCGTTGGCAGAATTGAGGTAAATTTTAACTCAATCAAACTGTGTAATAGCTACTGTTGCTATGGGTATTCGAATCTGAATTGGGTATGGGTATGGGTAGGTATTTTTTAAAACACCCATACCCGGGTATGGGTATGGGTAGGTATTTTAAAAATACCCGGGTATCGGGTATAAATAGGGTATTTTTCAGTAAAATCGCGAAATTCCTTAAAAATGCCAAATTTCAATTGGTTTTGCAAAAATACATTTTAAACCGCTTTTTGGACAATTATTATGTGCTCAGTGTAGCTAGCTGGTGTAATAGTATCTGTTACAGTTTAATTTCACAGTTACTAGAACAGCTGTGAATTTTCGAATACTTTTGTTGATTAACATTGGCAAAAGAATCTAATCAGCTTTCTGGAATATGGAGAATAATTTTTAACAGTTCTTCTTGATTCTGGGTCACCCAACATAGTTGTATAAAAATTTCAGCTTCCTGTAAATACATCCGAGCATTAAGACCAAGTGTATAGAGACGGTGTTACCTTCTAATTAAAGTCCAACTAAATTTATTAGCCTTACATTGGCATTTATCCTCAAAGAGAGCACCAAAATGGAAGTCCGATTTGTATTAGAAGTAAACGAGAGACAAGAAACTTACAACTTACTGTATGCAAGCAAAAGTACGTGCGAATATGTAATGTGCATACATTTGTAAAAATTCAGTTTCAGTCAAATACCATGTTTTATGCATGTCATGCATACATGTAGCAGGTCATCCGCCGAAGGGGAGGGGGGTTGGGGGGTCTGGCGCCTGCTGCGGGACTCTGAGTCAAAAATTTGGTAGGGGGTTGGGCACTAAAACACTCTCAAAAATCGAAAAAAACCGCAATTCTTCGGCTAAAGGTCGTCAAAGATCGCTAATTTGGGCTGAAATACCGCTAAAAAGTGCTGTTTTAGAAAGCGATTTTGGCAATTTTTTGTTCGAAATTGGAAATTTGCTCAAAAATTTGCTCAAAAAATTACTTGCCAGAAAATCTGAGGGGTCGGAAAAACAGTTTCGGGGGGGGGGGGGCTCCCCGTCTGGTGGTCTGGCTTAAATTGGGTGGGGGTCAGACCCCCAGACCCCCCTGTCACATGTATGTAGTCATGTGTACAGTATGTACTGCGAATTTTGCAGTGAGAGATTGAGATGCATAACAACCCAAAGCATTCCTTTCTTAGCCTGCAAACGTTTTTAGTAAGATGTTTTCATGGTGTTTTAAGCATTAAATTAAAAAACGCCGAAGTGCTTAATTATGCAATTTTTGAAACAAATTAGATATTTATTACTTTCCTTTCCAAAACAGTAAAGTGACTGCATGATGCAAGGCAATAACACTTCCTTAAGAGAATTTTTACAGAAATAACGTGTGTTTGCGCGATTTTATTCTGAAAAATACCCATTCAAATACCCGGTATTTTTCAAAAAATCGGGTATACCCGGGTATGGGTATTTCAAAAAGTACCCGGGTATGGGTATACCCAATTTCAGGTAGTTTTGCTAAAAAATACCCAGTTTCGGGTATGGGTATGGGTATACCCGATCAACAGTAGTAATAGCCAGTTACATAACCGAAAAGCAGTGAGATTATTTCTATTTTTAAACATTTTGTGACAAAGTGCGTTAAAAAGCAGCAAAATATTGAGTTTTACACAGTTATTTTATTTGGTAGCAAAAATACCGAAACCGAATAGATGAAAATACCGAATTATTCAGTTCATACTACCGAGCAACACCGAAATTCGGCTGTATCCCCAAATCACCGTAGCACCGTCGGTCTCATCGAACCAGTGGGGGAAACGGCCGATTTTCGGCAGACGGCGTTTAAAAACGGAAGAGGAGAGCAACAGAAATACGGTCCGATGAGACCGACGGTGCTACGGTGCTACGGTCCCGACGGTGCTTTTTATCTTTTGCCTAATAATGTGATTGTGGGTGGGGTAGCATTAGCCGTAATCCTTGCATTAGCATGAAAGGGTTAGGTAGGTGTAGCTGGAGGGGGGGAGGAAATCAGGGAAGGTCAGAAATGGACTATATATTAATTAATTAACTTTCTTATGACTGTACGACTCCGGAACGTGCCCTATACTGATGCGTATGGATGCAAATGGTATCCGGTATTATTTGGTATTATTCGGTATTATTTGGTATTTTCTAGGTATTTGGTATTATTTGGTATTTGGTATCAGGGGAAGCGCGTTTGCGCTTCACGGGGGTTTGTTGGTCATTTTCGGTCTATAAAGACTCTTAGGGTTAGGTGTAGCTGGGGGGGGGAAATCAGGGAAGGTCAGAAATGGATTAGATATTAATTAATTAACTTTCTTATGACTATACGACTCCGGAACGTCCCCTATACTGATGCGTACCACTAGGGGTATTTTTATATTTGGAAAACAGGCCCTCCGGAGCGTGCCCCATACTGATGCGTCTCTAGGGGTATTTTTATATTTGGAAAACAGGCCCTCCGGAGCGTGCCTATACTGATGCGTCACCCTAGGGGTATTTTTATGTTTTTAAAACAGGCCCCCCGCAACGTGCCCTATACTGATGCGTCCCCTAGGGGTATTTTTATGTTTTTAAAACAGGCCCTCCGGAGCGTGCCTATACTGATGCGTCCCCCTAGGGGTATTTTTATATTTGGAAAACCGGCCCTCCGGAGCGTGCCTATACTGATGCGTGCCCTAGGGGTATTTTTATGTTTTTAAAACAGGCCCTCCAGAGCGTGCCTATACTGATGCGTCTCTAGGGGTACTTTTATATTTGGAAAAACAGGCCCCCCGGGGCGTGTCCTATTCTGATTTAGTGATCATTAGACTCGCCAGGCGAAGGGCTTTCAAATGATATATGACATGACTATTTTGGACGATTTTGAAATTTTGGAATTTTGCCAAAAAAATTATCGATAATCGATATTTATCGATAGAAATCGTTAATTTATATTTATTTATGATCATTAAACACATTAGTTTTTGTTTGGAATCGGTTCCTGATTTTTCCCCCCCCCCCAGCTACACCTGATCCGATTCTTAGACATCGTGTGGTGGGGCGGAAAAATGCGCTTCCTCATGCTCAGGTTTATTTTTTTTGTCGTATTTTGTGCCAAAAAGGGGTCATTTTTCGGTGTTTGTTTTAGCTGTAACTTTTGCGTTTGTGAACGGATCTGGCTGGTTTCTGCAGAAGTTATATAACTTTTTGGGCTCTATCTATTGTGAAATTTTCAGGAAAATCGAGTCATTCGTTTTCAATTTAGGGCTTCAAAAATTTTTTTTGTGAGGGGGGGGGGTGATCCTCGGGGTCACTTTTTTCGCAGTTTTTCGAGTTTTTTACATGCTTCTTTAGGTCTTTTGGGTTGGTGTTTTATGTCAAAATGTTCGCCATTTTGGGGGAAATCTGATGGTGTTTTTAGTTTTTGTGTAGTGTTTTTCGTTTTTTAGTTATTTTCGATGCAATTTTTCAGTTTTTGCGCAACTAATTGCGCAACGAGGGAATGAGTGGTATCTTTGAAAATTTCAGGGTTATATTAGGTTGTTATGGTCTTCAATGCAAGAATGGGTGGAGTTGTCCACCTACTCCTGAACATAAGCTATGGCCGTTTGAACATAGGGTGGTTTTGTATTTTTTCCGAATTTATCTAGCTGTAACATTTGCGTGTGTGAACCGATCTGGCTGGTTTCTGCAGAAGTTGTAGAGCTTGTTGGGTTGTATGTTTTCTGAAATTTTCAGGGAAATCCATTCATTGGTTTTGAATTGACGACCTGAAAAAATGTTTCTTCGCGGGACGAAATCGTCCCGGTTGGTATTTTTTGTAGTTTTTCCAGTTTTTTACATGTTTTTTCGGTGTTTTGGATTTTGGTTTTATACCAAATGTTCGGCACTTTGCGGGGAATCTGATGGTGCTTTTAGTTTTTCTGTAGTGTTTTTGGTTTTTGAGTTATTTTCGATCCAATTTTTCGATTTTTGCGGAATTTATTGCGGAACGAGGGAAGGAGTGGCATCTTTAAAAACTTCAGGGTTACATTAGCTTATTATACCCTTCAATGCAAGAATGGGTGGAGTTGTCCACCTACTCCTGAACTTGACCTATGGCCGTTTGAAGAAAGGGTGGTTTTTGTATTTAAGCCCAAAAACGCCTATATTGCCTTAAATACTTAAATAATCGAAAATTTTCTCCCTCTGGGAGGGGGCTGGGGAAGGGGGTATGGGCAGGCGAGGGGGTAAACCCCTTTACCCCCTGGCCCATGTATGGCTGTAACTTTATAGAAAATTTTCAAACGACAGTATGTGATTCAGTTAGAAATAGCATTGTGATAAAATTTAAACAAAACTTCAAATGAGAGTATGTAACTTACATGTAACAGGGGGTCTGCCCCCACCCGACCTAGGCCAGACCCCCGGACGGGGGACCCCTCCCCCGAGACGATTTTGCCGACCCCCTTCGATCTTCCTGGCAAGTAATTTTTTGAACAAATTTTTGCAATTTTTTACAATTTCAGACTCAAAATTTGCCAAAATCGCCTGCAAAACAGCACTTTTTAGCTGTATTTCAGCCCAAATTAGCGATTTTGACGATTATCAGCCAAAAAATTGCGATTTTTTCGATTTTTGAGCGTTTTTTAGTGCCCAACCCTCTCCCCCTTCGGCGGATGAGCTGTTACATGTGTGGTATGTAATCCAGTGAGAAGTAGTGTAGTGGTAAAATTTAAACAAAATTTTCAAACGACCATATGTGATTCAGTGAGAAGTAGCATCGTGATAAAATTTAAACAAAACTTTTCGAACAACAGATCCAGGGGGAAGTAGCATTGCGGTAAAATTGACAGAAAATTTTTATGCGACAGTACGTATGTAACCCAGTGAGAAGTACGATTGTGATAAAATTTAAACAAAACTTTTCAAACAACAGTATGTGATCCAGCAAGAAGTAGCACTGTGGTAAAATTGAAAGAAAATTTTCAAACGACAGTATGTGATTCAGTGAGAAGTACCATCGTGATAAAAAATTTTAAAAAAATTTTCTAATGACAGTATGTAATCCAGTGAGAGGTAGCATAGTGGTAAAATTTAAACTAACTTTTCAAACGACAGTATGTGATTTAGTGAGAAGTACCATCGTGATAAAATTTAAACAAAAATTTTTAAACGACAGTATGCAATTCAGTGAGAAGTACCCTACCATCATGCATCATCATAAAAATTTGACAAGATGTGCTGTTAAGTCATCCCATCATGGAAATGCATACAATTGGGGTCAAGGGAAACAAGACAAAAGTTTCTTAGTACTGGTGCTGTTACATTCTTGTATTTTGAAGTTAGCTAGAGGTTTCCCTAAACTGTCTCACTCATGGGGTATGGTGTCGCGTGTAAAGGGAGGGATATCTCTGCTAAGTATTCCCCATCACAATAGGGAATATATTAATAACGGGGGTTTGTTGGTGTCAGTATCCAAGATGTAACGAATAGGATATCAACTTTAGCTCCAAACCCCAACTAGCCAACAAACCCACACCGCGCAAAGGCAATCGCCACGGCACTGCTGAATGCGTCTGAGTCGTGTGCATCTTGTCAGTTGAGCAATGTCCCAATGGCCATATTAAAGAAGCGTAAATGGACTTGCCTGCTAGCCTAGAACAGTGCCCAGAAGCAACCATATTTATTTAGGCAAAAACATAAAGCAACGTCACTTTAATGAGAGGGAGTCCTGCAAAACAGTCAACGCGAATTGGTGTGGAGGTCTACAGACTGTTTACCATATACAGAGTCAGTGATGCTTAAGCTGCACAATGTAATTAGGAACTGTGCCTTGTCAACCAATCTTTTATATTGATAAAAATATTTATGTTGTTCCTCACTAAAATATGGTATGGGCCAAAAAAATGTCCACCCCTATTCTCGAACTTTACTCAACAGACTTGTTCTCAGTCATTTGTTTGTCGATTTGGCTCAACTTTCTAGGATTAATTAACAATACAACTGGGTAGACAATGCGCTAGTTTGGTGCGAAAATTCCAAATCGTTCCAGTTTTATTGGGAATTTGGACGTGATATTTGAACTCTATTGCACATGATAGAAACGTTCCCCACAGTGTTTTTGAAAAATCGAAAATTTTCAGAATCATCATTTCACCAGTTTTATGCAGAAAAGTGACATTTTGTCACGTTTTTGAAATTCTCCAATTTTAGAGCCCTTTGAGCTGCAGCACTGGACCGGTAATACAAAGATGTTGTGTTCGATTCCCAGCTACGCCATTGCACATGCCTAAGTTTTTCACCTTTCATTCAATTTGGCTACACTAGTTCAGCTTGAGTTTTATGCTTGTGGCTTCTACCCGCTCCTCATTACTGGCTAGCTTTCTCAAATACTGAGTTTAAGGTGTTAGTCTGGCATCGGTGTGTAGCTTAGTGGTTAGAGCACTGGATTGGCAATCCAAAAGGTGCTCGGTTGGATTCCCAGCTACGCCATTGCACATGCCTAACTTTTTCACCTTTCATTCAATAGGGCTACCCACTCAGAATGTTATGCCCAATGGCAAAATCAATCATTCCTGCAAATTTTGGACCCATATTCTTTGAATTAGCGAAAAATTTGAAGTTTCTGTGGACCATCTGGATTCTTAGTTTTTGCATCATAAAATCAGAACGGGTTGTAATTTGCTAACCAAGCTTGCACAGTATCTACCCTGTTATATTCGTAATTAATCCTGAAAATTTGAGCCAAATGGATAAACAAATGACTGAGAACAAATCGTTTGAGTAAAGTTCGAAAACGGGGGTGGACATTTTTTGGGCTGTACTGTAGATTAACATATATTCTTTTGATTTCTTTAAGATAATTTTGCGGTATACTATTTACCTACTAAATGCTTTTTCTTTCAGTCCAAAATAATAAAAATATGGAAAAGATTTGTGACTCAGTACTAATATGGTGCAATAGGTATCTGTGCAACATCTAAAATTTAGTTCATTTATTCTATCATACAACACTATCAATGTATAAACGAAAAGCAACCGCGGCATGAGCCTTTGGCTTAGGCTCAGATTTGGCTGTCTGGGTGGTCGGGTCGGGACCCTTATTCAGTGGATCCATGGCGGGGGGCATTTTGACCTAGAAATCGATCCATAGAACAGAAAACAACTAGCGTTAGTAAGCCATAAGCGCAAGACAAGATGCACACGACTCAGACGCATTCAGCAGTGCCGTGGCGATTGCCTTTGCGCGGGGTGGGTTTGTTGGCTAGTTGGGGTTTGGAGCTAAAGTTGATATCCTATTCTTTACATCTTGGATACTGACACCAACAAACCCCCATTATTAATATATTCCCTATTGTGATGGGGAATACTTTGCAGAGATTTTTTATACCAAATAATACCAAATAAATAACTGTTAAAATAACTGTTAAATAACTGTGTGTTTTTTAGTTTAAATAACTAAACAGTTAGCTTTTAAGCGATAAATTCTGCATATTTTGCGACTGTATACCATGTCAGAGCTCTTCTGTTCAGAGTTTTCTCTTTATTTCTAATTTACTAAAAGTTTAACAATGCAGATACGCAGAACAACACGTCTCTTTACCGTTTCTGAGCAACAAAACAAAAAAGAATTCTGACCAGTTTAGCTCATCACAAACAACCATTCAGGGAAAATTCTCAAAAAGTGGGAGGGGGCCCCATGAAACGATGCAAGGCGATTTTAGGGGAAGGGGGGTCCGAAAAATCGGGATTTTGGAACGACGTCGTTTATGGACGGCCCCTTTATCGAGACCGAGCCTAGACCGCAAACGTCACAACGTGCTTGCCCATTTCCCGAGTCAGTGAAAAACCATCAAATTCTGCTCGTTTTCTTTCTCGGCATGACTAGATTTCTTTTAGATGCAACAAAAACTCTTCCACTGAGGCAAAACTTATATACCTATTTTGCTGAAAAAGACAAAAAGTATGATTTTGCGCTCATTACAAACAGCTAGCGACCTGTTTATCAACTATTTGGAATTATTTGGTATTATTTGGTATAGAAAATACCATCTGGTATTTGGTATTTTTTATACCATTTGCATCCCTACATGCGTACCCCTAGCGGTATTTTTATATTTGGAAAACGGCCCTCCGGAGCGTGCCCCGTACTGATGCGTCTCTAGGGGTATTTTTATATGGCAAAACTGACTTTTAGGGGTCCCTAATGAGGGCGTATATCTCAGGATCTAAGCAGAGCACAGTAATGAAAATTTCAGCAATCTTTTAAGAATTTTTTTATCTTTCATTTAAAAAACTTTTTTAAAAAGGATTCATTTAAATCCGTTGAGATTTGCAGTTGCTACAGCGGTGGCAAAACTGACTTTTATGGGTCCCTAACAAAAATTTCAATTTTATCTACCGTTTTCAGCTGCCTCCTAAGCCTAAGCAAGAAAGTGATTAATTTATAGGTATAATGGAGGGACCCGTAAAAGTCAGTTAAGGCAAATCTCAACGGATTTGAATGAATCCTTTTTTAAATGAAAGATCAATAAATTCTTAAAAGGTTGCTGGAATTTTCATTAATACGCCCTCATTAAGGACCCCCCTAAAAGTCAGTTAAGCCTTTTTATATTTGGAAAACAGGCCCTCCGGAGCGTGCCTATACTGATGCGTCCCCCTAGGGGTATTTTTATGTTTTTAAAACAGGCCCTCCGGAGCGTGCCTATCTATACTGGATGCGTCCCCCTGGCTGGGGTATTTTTGTATTTGGAAAACCGGCCATCCGGAGCGTACATATACTGATGCGTCCCCATAGGGGTATTTTTATGTTTGGAAAGCAGGCCATCTCGAGCGTGCCTATAGCCTACTGATGCGTCTCTAGGGGTACTTTTATATTTGACAAAACAGGCCCCCCTGGGCGTGCCCTATGCTGATTTAGTGATCATTAGACTCGCCAGGCGAAGGGCTTTCAAATGATATATGACATGACCATTTTGGACGATTTTGAAATTTTGGAATTTTGCCAAAAAAATTATCGATAATCGATATTTATCGATAGAAATCGTTAATTTATAATTAATTATGATCAGTAAACACATTAGTTTTTGTTTGGGATCGGTTCCTGATTCCCCCCCCCCAGCTACATCCGCATGACGTAATCGGTTGTAGATGTGTTGGTGTGTTAGTGTGTAAGACAATAATCAAAAATTAAAAATCAGTTGTTTGATACCGCATTCGGTCTAGAGATGCAACC
Organism: Sabatieria punctata; assembly: GCA_030248155.1. Lineage (NCBI taxonomy): Eukaryota > Metazoa > Nematoda > Chromadorea > Araeolaimida > Comesomatidae > Sabatieria > Sabatieria punctata. The sequence goes on from JASANB010003927.1 coordinate 14,045, forward strand.
GCAAACAAAAATACCGGATACCGGATGATAGTGCTTCGGATCTGAAAAATTCCGGATTATCCGGTATTTTTTTTTTTAATGACCGAGGGGGTGGTATTGGCCGGCGAGGTGAGGGTTATACCTCCCATTCCCCCCGGCCCATGTGGGTGGGCCTGGGTGGGGGTATGAGCGGCCGCGGGTATTGGCCGGCATAGAGTATACCCCAGGCCCCGGCCCATGGGTGTAAAGCCTCCTTTACAAATTTGCGCAGCTAAATAAACTGCAGGGATGCCGCTGTAGATTTCTTCTCAGTTAGACAGTGGATTTGAGACTATGTTTTTCAGCGGGACAACCTTCTGCCGGCAACGTCTGTGAGCCGACCTATCGAATGTGACATTGAGAGTGTGAGAATGTCAAGCGATGTGCCGCGCCGCAAGCACAAGCCGATTCAACCGCCAAGTCCGCCGTCGGCACTGAAAGGCGTGAGTGGCAGCGATGAGTCGGCTGCCGGTGCCAGCAAGTGCAGCGTGTTCAACAGACTCGGCAGCAGAGGCGAGAGTGCGTCCCAGCAGCAGCAGCAGTCGCAATCGGTCATCGGTACTTGTGTGTGGTTGTTTATGACGCCTGCTTACTTCAGACCAGAAAGCGGGATCATTGCCGCAACTTCTCACGAACGGGATACTGTCCGTATGGAAAGAAATGCATATTTCTGCATGTGTCTCCGCGTGATGCCGAATTGAGGGATAAGGCTTTATCATCAGGAAAGGTAAGTAAAACAACCGAAAAATATTTAAGCACGAGTTAGCCGGGCTGCAACGGTAATGGATTGCTCGTCATTATGCTGCTTCGTCTGCATGTGATAGCACTGATTCCGGTCCGATACCACTGCGTCAGCTATACTACAGTTTCTGGTGTACAGACCGGCTTTTTACCGCTCTGCTTTTACATACATGTAACAGAGGGTCTGGGGGTCTGCCCCCCACCCGACTTAGGCCAGACCCACCCGGATGGACCCCCGAGACGATTTTACCGACCCCCCTCCGATTTTTCTGGCGAGTAATTTTTGAGCAAATTTTTGCGATTTTTTACAATTTCAGACACAGAAATTTCCAAAATCACCTGCAAAACAGCACTTTTTAGCTGTATTTCAACTCAAATTAGCTATTTTTGGCGATTTTAGCAAAAAATTTCGATTTTTGAGCGTTTTTTTAGTTCCCAACCCCCCTCCCAAAATTTTGGCTCAGACCCCCCCCCCCGGCCGGCGCCAGACCACCCCCACCCGCAAATTACAGTCCGACAAATAGAGCAAAGCAGCCTGTCAGAAATTTGGCATTCTCAACCATGTTTGATTCCGGCAGTAATTTGTGGAATGGAATAAGCAATTCTGATAGATGCAGTACAGTTAAGTAGCGTTTTAAAAATTATCACTGGAGGTTAAAAAGTTTTTATTTCTTTCTTAGAAAGTTTCTATTTCTAAGATGTTTTTAACTTTTTTGAAATACAGTGAAGCTAGCATCTAGGCGATGCAAGGCCGCACCAGAAACAACTTTAATAAATACGAATGCTGATACTTCTGTTCAAACAAAGTCTTACAGCCTGAGACTCGATACATACTGTACCTTAGGGTCCTACTGGAACCAGATTTTTGGGTCCGATCGGAGCCGAAACTCAAGCACAGTTCCGAATCGGAATTCTTCGGAACGCTGAACTTTTCATAATCAGCTTAATATTTTGGAATAACCTGTTTTTCACCAACAAACAGTATTTACGTATGCATACCCTTATAATTGCATCTCAAACCTGCAACAGCAGTAACATTTGTATTAAAGTCGCTGTCGATTATTAACGTTACTGCTGCTGAGATGAGACAGATTTGTGAAGTAATTATAAAGGTTATGCATGCGTCAACACTGTTAGTTGGTGAATCAGGAAATTTCAAATTTTTAAGCCAATTTTGGAAAAGTTTCGAATTGCAATTCGGAACTGTGCTTGAGTTGCAATCCAAGAATCTGGTTTCGGCCGAGCCCAACCTGCAGCATTGCTCACACAGTGGCTACTGCGTTCAAAGCCTATTTTCATGTTTAGAATAGCCGTAGAATTGCCAGAACTGCTCAGAAGCGACAATTTTATGACTAGAGTAATAAAAGTTAATTCCATTCTTAAAAATCATAGTCTCTCAGTTTAGGGAGGGAGCCTGCCGTGAGTTGAATGGGCGGTCTACCCAAAATAATTATGTAACAGCTGAACGTAAGATGGGTAACTCTAGAATCGTGACGACTCGTCAGGTCGGAGACCAAGAAGCTTTGGACATAGAACTGTGCAAATACAGGATGCTTCTGGAGAGGAGTCGCATGAAGCACAACGATCCAAACTCCTGGCCGATGGTAAATATCTACCCAAATATTTTTTGCCCGATTTTGGTGGTACAGGGTGACTCAAAAAGAACCGGGTTTCCTCGGTTTATTTCTGTTGTTTTGGTATGAGGATTATATCACAGTTGTTATAGTCATTCGGTTGAAAATTGACAGAATGCGGGCATTTGAAATTATTAAGAAAACTCGAAAAAAGGCCAGGCGGTCTCTTGGCGAACAGTACTTTGTGAGATTAAGTTCAAGATTAATTATAATAATTAAGGTTTTCGGGAATTTTAAGCTCGCATTTTTTAACAAAAACAACAAATACATCTTATTTTCTGTCAGTCAGCCAGAAAGTACATGGTGATTCACATTTCCGCGGGTTTTGTAAGCTCAGAACTTTTTGTTTGTTGACCGAATAGCCTGATTTTTTGGATATGACACGTGGACATACTTAGCATTTTACTGTTTCAAATTTTCGCTTGTTTCATCACGTAGTGCCTAAAAGCTGGTAATTCTATCGCAAACTGAAATTTCCAACATTTGTGCTAAAAATATTTGACTAGTGCCCGCCCAGTTAGGCTAGTGTTTGGGTGTTCATAACATTCTTAAACCTTAGCGGATTGACGCTTCATTCAGTTTCCAATACGTTACAACCCGACATTTTTAGCAGTTGCTAGTTATGATAGCTTTTTAGGTGAAGGAATTTGTAAGATAACCCGAGCCCTCAAGAGATCTCAGCATCCGCCCGTGGCATGGATGTCCATGTATCACATCCAAAAATCAGCCGATTCGGTCCACAAACAGAAAGTTCTGAGTTAGCGAAACCCCGCGGGATATGTCGCCCTGTGTATACGTACCGTATTTAGTCTACTCAAAAAAGCAGCAGAGAATAAAAGAAGGCGAAAGACCAGAAGTTGATGAGCTGCAACAGAAGCGGCTGGAGCTGAAACGGCAGCTGAAGCAGCTGGAAGACCAGGAAAAGGCGAAGAAAGCTGTACGCCGGTGGTCGCTTTCCTCAGCCTATAGCAGATTGCCTTTTTTTGCAGAAGGGCTCGCAGCCCAGTCCAAGTTCTGAGGGAGAAGCGAGTTCGAGCGACGAGTCGTCTAGCAGTGGCTCTTGGTCGCGTGACTCTCCCGTCGAAAACAAGGCACGTCAGTCGGTCTTACGGAAAGCTGGCAAAAGCGATCAGCCAGAGGAGCGGCGCGCTCTCAAACGGGCGCACTCGCCCGACAATCAGGAGGAGCGGCGGTCTCCTCGTTCTTTTCTGCCGTCGGCGGTGGTTAAGCCTCGTTCGGAGATGGCGCAGAGCAGCAGAGACGAGCAGCGGCCGGTTAGCGGTGCCAAGAGAGTGGAGGAGCGGAGTCGGCCGTCGCATGCTGACCAGCGACGCGCCGTGGCCGGCGGTGACATTCCGTCGCTTCTTAACATCCACGTCTCTCCGCCGGAGGTGGAGCCTTCCAGCCGCAGGAACTCGGACACCTTTGCGCACAGGAAACAACTGCTGGACAGAGGTGGTGAGCGGCGGAAACGGTCTGACGAACCCAGATTCTCCTCCGACCGACAGCACTCGGTCGATAGGGACAGAGACAGACACAGAGGCGCAGCCAACAGAGACAGAGCGGCAGCCGATGGTAAGATTTTGCTTTGCAACTGTAAACACTGCCAGAGTAGGGACGCGCAAACCGCGTTACAGCTCCAGCCGAATGGCACGGAACGTTGGCTCTGAGAATCAGCTGCCGGGTTGAGATGGAGAGTATAGCTTTTTATCTGGAAGAAAACTAATATTTCTACGTTGAATTTGAAACTTATATTTTGCAGAGCAATTATAATGTATGTACAATGGAAAAAAGCATACATGGGCAAAAAATGCGGAGAGGGTCCCGGAAAAGCGTAATTTTATCCCTCTGGGAGGGGGGTTTGAAGATGATGAAGCCTACTTCATGAGTCCGTGTGAGCCTATTATAAGCACTGAATTGGTGTTCGCTAGTGTAGAAGCGGTGTTTCCATGATTGCAGTTGGTGTTCGCCGGTCTAAAAGAGGTGTTCAAATCTTTTCTACTGGTGTTGACTTAGTGTTGCCTGCCAATTTGAGATGTTCATGTCTGTGTCGACTGATGAAGGCGGATTTTACAAAAGTTCGGTGTGCATTTTCTTTTTTTTGGTGCCCACATTGTGTTTTTTCATGAACATTTTGGGTGATTTCGAAAGGGTTAAGCTAAAAAAATCGAAGAACTTGAGATAAAGTAGGTTTTCGGCGAGAATCGAGAAAGTTTCTTTTTATCGCAGTCTAGTGACGTGTGAGTAAGGCGGGTTAGTTTAGAACGAGGAGCAGCTGAGGATAGACTTCGAGAACCAGTCTATGGATACATGCGCAGAACTGATCAACAGCGGAGAGCTGAATATGCCAGGACACAAGACGATCGAACCGACGTGAGTGTTCAGTTGGTGTTGAGTCGTTCTTTCTTCTGTACTGTACGTTGCTTCAGAAAAATCTATTCTTTTCTTTGTTTTTAATCTGAAATGTATGCTTGGGTCGTTGAGTGAGTGGTGAGTCTTGGGGGAAAGTTGTCTGAAGACACTGTCTTGCACGCAAATGTGTTGTCTCGCCCTGGGACCGGTCTTGCACCCAGATTCCATTGCATAGTTGACCTTACACGGTCGTACCCATTTATTCAAAATTGAGCTGTTCCCGTTACTCAATTTCCCTCAAATCAACATGTCATTTCAGTTTGGCTATGACGGTCGACAACGAGCTGTGTCTAGCGATCGACAGCATAGATCAACGTCACAAAAAGCCGAGTTTTCGCGTGCTCAGCGAAATGTCGAGGTAGCAGCTGTGATTTTTTGTTCTCTACAGTACACATTCCGTTAATCTAGCGCCCCGTTGACAGCGACAAATTTCGCGGTGCTCGGTCGAGTCCTATTCGCGGCCGTCCGTACAATCGGTCTGAGGTATGTGTTGCTTCATTTAGCTGCATTGCTGATTGGTTTGTTTAGCGGCAGCCGAACTCACATCAGCCTGGCGGTTCAGAAGGCAGTTCCGGCCGACGCAGGTTTGAAGAGGGATCGCGCGATCGTCCGTCCGCCGGCAATGTTCGAGCTGTACCGCCGGTGTGATTGAGTGCAACGTTTTCAGAAAACAAAGCCAGACTGGCGCCGGACGACCAACGAAGTGTAGCGTCGGCTCGCAGTCGCAGGAGTGAGCAGGCCAGAAGCAAGGGCAAAACGGTGCAGCGCTCTCCGCCGGTACAGAGCGATCAGAAAGTCAGAAGCAGCCCCTCGAACAAGTCAGTGAGCATAGACCATGTGAAGGAATTGGAGAAAGCTTTGGAAGAAAAGGCGCAAGACATTAGCAGTGACGAACAGGAATCGGACGACTCGTGGGACCGGTAAGCACTTTACGTAGTAAATAATTGACGTAACAGTTGCGTAACTCAGAGATGCGCTCTCTCCTAAAGACATCACTGAACAAGTGGAGGAAAAGGAAGAAACGCAGTCTGTTGATGTGGTCCCAGTTGTAAAAGATTCAGAGGAGACCGACAAAGCAGTGGAGGTAGAGCAAGCGGAAGTGCTATCTGAGCAGCAAGCTGAACAGTCAAGAGAGTGTACGTTTCGTACACAGTTGTTGTCCATAGAGTTGAGACGTATTTTCAGTTGCTGACGACCAAACAATCAAGTTGGTGGCCGTTTCGCCTAGTCCAATGGATGAATGTTTGGGCCTGGAACAAATCAGTGATGACGAGGACGATGAGCAAGCAGAAAACAAGAGAGATAAGAATGGTTGTGTTTACCTCTCGCTTTTCCCTATTTTTATGTTATGCCTCTTAGAGCGATTACCGGTTAATTGGGATATTCTAAAGGCTCAGCCGAAGCCTCGCGTCACGTATTCGATCAGACAACGTTTCGCGCCGGCTCGCTTTTTGCGCTCAGTCAGTTTCTCGAAAGAGTTGTTGGGCGACGAGTTGGCCGCCAAAATCGAGAAGAAATGCAACGAGCCGATTGTTGACGGTGAGCACAGACTGCTTTCTCTTAAATGAAGAGCGTCCATTCTACAAGAAATAAATAATCAACATCTCTGGTGAAATGGTTGCCGTTTCAGACGACGTCGAACAGTTGGAAGAATTCAGATTTGAACAGGCCACCGCAGCCGGTCATTGGTCGACAACGGCTGAGCAAGTGCGTCGCAAAACAATTTTCTCTGACTTTGGACCGTTCACCCGGGCGCTGTCTGCTCGCCATGACCTCAAAATTAGACGCAGTCTCTGTGGATTGGGCGGTGTGGTGAGTTCAGTAGCAACTGCCAACTTTTTATAAGTGTTCAGTTGCAGGTTGACCAGATGGTTTCAGAAACAGATCATGCGTTTGTAGCCAGTGGTGCACTTCTCCAGGTGTCCAAACAGCTCTTACGAAAGCGGACGGAGGAGTACAATGAAAGGCTGAAAAGATTGTTTCCGGCTGCTTAATTATCTTTTGTATTGCTGCTTTATCTCTGCGTAGAATTAGACAAGTTAACCTCAGTCTAAATTCTGCTACACTTTAGATTGTCTTTCTAATAATTGTTTTGTTTGTTTCTGATCCAAATTGTGTTCAGTAAACCTTTATTTACATGCTTTATTTGTTGGCGTGATCTGGTTCAGAAGCTCCAGTTGACTACCTTACTTGTTCAAAAGTTTGAAGCTCTTACCGTTGTTCTGTTATAGTTGTTAATCGCTAGCCAAGTATGACCACTACTTGGGAAGGTAATGCGTGTTTTTCACCTATTTTGTAATGGGGTAGCTCAGTTGGTTGCTGTTTCCTACTCTATTTTTAACCATGAAATACTACTGTTGTAAAGGTGGAAAGCATTACTGGATTTAGATAGATATAAGAGCTAGCACTTAGTCAGGCACTTAGCGCCGTTTATGGTACATTTACTTACGAAAGGGACTCTGATGGTACCATGGTACCCCTATGTTCGGCCACTGTGATGGTACCATATGAATGGTATCGTATCGAATTGGTAACTGTACCGGTACCTATACTGTATGGTACCACTTCATTGAAATTTCGTACCATATGGTACCGGCACAGCACCCATGGTCATGGGTGACGGTACACCACAGTCCCGGAACCTGGGAGTACCATATATGGTACCACTAACCTAGGTACCGGTAGCATATGATGCCAGTACCATAAAGGGTGTTAAGTGCCAGACGGGCTCGACGAAAGGTATGCCGTGACGGCATTGTTTGCAGATTTACGAAAAAGAGCACGACAGCTTGAAAATGAAATCGACGCCAAACTGGTCAGTCTGAACAAGCTGGGCGTTACGTTGGGCAGTAGTCAGTCGCGCTTTGACCTCAGCTACACTGCCAGGTCTGCAGATTGCTGGACTGGCTTTGGTCTGCTGACCAGTGGGTTTCAGTTCGAGCGCTGAGAAGACGCCTCTGCTGGCCACCTCCAAGAGCACCTTCGATTCGCTGTGCATCGAGCTGGAGCAGTCGATCACAAAGTTGACTGAAATAAACGACCAAGTACTGTCAGCTCAGTGCCGGTGCTAAAGGCGACAGTCTGTTTCAGATGTCTGTTTTCGTGCAAGGCAACAGCGCCACCAGCAACAGTCTCAGTCATAACCCTGCCCTGCAGCACACTCTGCGCAGACACCGAGACATTCTGCGCGACTACAACAACGAGTTCCAACGCACCAGAACCAACATTGGCACCCAGCTGGATCGGGAGGAGTTGCTGGGTGGCGGCACTGAGAATGGGTCAGTTCAGTCTTTCTCTTCGTCCTTTTCTCTACTCTGCTATGCCGCTTTCAGAGGTGCCAAGAACAGCGGCCTCAATCGTCGCAGCGATGCTTACTTGAAAGAACACGAGCATGCCCTAAGGTAACCGGTGTCTAACCGTTTGCAGACGCTTAAAGAAATTTTCATTGTGTGGGGCTGTTTCAGTTCCAATCGAATGGTCGACGAACAGATCCGGTAATTATTCAAACTTAACCTTCGTGCCTTAAGCCTTCGTGCTGGCTTCGCAGTCCGTCCAAAATTCGCAGCCTTCACTTTGTTTTGCGAATCCTACCTAGTCAATGTTCGCTGAACTATCCGTTTGTCCGGTTTTGGACGTTAGAAAGACTCCGCAACTAGGAAAATTTGTCAGTAATTGGAACTGTGTGCCTTAGTTTTAGGGCACGTTTTACTAGGTATCGGCTAGTTGATGCAGTGGTATTTTAGAGAGTGGAATTCCGGCGCCCATTAATTCATCGAAATAGCGCCTAGTAATAATGAAATATGCCCAGCAGGGCAGTAATGGAAAAATATGCCCTATTCATTCAGCACTAAGAGTTTGCTAGATCAGGGTTCGTGCGGGACCTGGAAAGTCAGGGAGTCATGAAAAAGTCAGGGAATTTGAAAAAGGTCAGGGAATCAGGGAAAAGTCAGGGAATTTGGTGTCTGGTCAGGGAAAAATTTGATAGTAGCAGAAAAATCTTGCCGCCAAATGGTCTTGTGAGAACTTTTCAGAACGCCCTTTTGAAGATCGGTCTTCTGACTTATATACAGCGTGGGCCAAAAAAAAACAACCCAGCAGATTTTTTGCTGTAGCAACCGCAAATCGCAACCGATTTGAATGAATCCTTTTTAAATGAAAGATAAATAAATTCTTGAAAGAGTGACGTAACGTTTATTAAGATAGCCTGCTTAGTTCCTGAGATATTTGCCCTCAAAATCAAAACAGAGATTTTGGCAGTGAACAAGAGTGATAAACACAACCCAGCAGATTTTTTACTTTTGCAACCATGAATCTTAACCGATTTGAATGAATCCTTTTTTGAATGAAAGACTGATAAATTCTTCAAAGATTGGTGCAATTTTTATTGAGATTCACTGCTTAGTTCTTGAGATATTTGCCCTCAAAGTCGAAACAGATTTTGGCAAAGAACATGAGCGATTCCGTTGCACTTCATATGCACAAAATTCAGTTCAAGAAAAGAAAGGATACTATCGTTTTGGCCGGTGTTATCTCCTTTTGTCTCATCCTAATGTTCCTGTACATGTCACGGTAACACTTCCTGCTATATAACCAGAGGCTGCACGTTGAACGGACCGAACGGCACTGATTTCAAACTGCTGTGATAACTAATCTTTATCATTACGAAATCTAATCCGTGGTTGGAGTAATGGTGGGTTTTGTCAGGCCTTTTGTACAGTAGTGCTTTATCTCACAGTAAACAGCTCGAGACAAGAAAGCGTAAAGCTACGGACAGAGATGCAACCACATGGCAAACTGTGAAAATAGAAGTAGAAGTAGAACACTGCACAGAATAATTACAAGCAACTCAACAACACTACACTAGACGATCGTGTGACAACGACACTCGTAATAAATAGCTCAGAGACCAGCCAGCTTATAACTACACGTTTCGGATACGTAAAGTAGAGAGGAGAAAAGCAGAGTAGATTCAGAGCACGAACGGAATGATGGCCTTGCGACTGGCAGGGTACCGACGCCCGAACCTTTCCGCGTACCACTTGTGAGTGATGACCGCCGCCACCAACTGGTTGGCCAGCACGAAGCCCGTCACTAACACCCACAGTCGGTGTCTGCACTGCAGACACACGAAGAGAGAGACGTAGATGCCGATCTCGAAGAGGAAGTGGGGACACGACAGCCACTCGAACCAGCCGCCGAACGGAATGCCGTGCGCGTACGTGGTAATGTTGCCTGCAACCAAGCAAGCACCAGTTGAATTCTGTGCTCCACACGTCGCCTACCCAAGTGATTCCGACGCATCTTGGCAAAAGCGCTCAAGCACTGGTGTTGCTCGTAGCTGCAGTAGAGGAACAGCAAAGCACCAACCGCCCACCAAACGGCTGCGTTGTCCCCATCCACTTCTGCAACGATCAGCGGATTTTCAGACACCAGCTAGCTACACAGGGTCTGCGCCTCCCATACGACTTCACCTTTACACCCCGAGCGTGGGTTCGGCCAAATAGCGGCCGGAAAACCTTATGGGGTACGAGTTGGCACGGAGGACCAGGCCCATACGTGTTTGGGTTTGGGGGTTACCCCGCTAGCTAGAAAGGCGAAATCCCCCTCACCCCCGATAGAAGTTTAGGGACCACCCCCCTCGATATAAAAATGCAAGTACTAGTAGCAGCCCCAGTACTAACAAACTGGCTCGCCGGCACAGTTGTAGTGGTTTAGGCCGCAAAGCCACTGTGCGCGACGTCGTGCGTTCATCCTCTCGGCGCGGCAAGTTTCTTAGAGCAAAGCCCAACCCAGGCCACCGAAAGCTGGTGACAGCGAGTAGGTAATGGGAAAAGACTGGAGCTGCTGTTGCAGCTAAAGGTTACAATAGCAACCGCACCACACATGTGTTTGGACATACGGGGACAGCTACCACTGAGACCCGAACAGACTGACAGCGAGCATGTGTGCCGGCTAGTAGCGAAGGCAGCAAAGGAAGGGCAGGATGATTATTGGTGTGCGTGATGGGCCCGCAGTGTGGCCTAACGCAGGGGTTACGAGGAATCATTCTTTTACAATTGCAGACATTGTTTAAAATTGACTGCGCAGCTCTATTTGAGCCAAACAGACATTTCAGCTGTTTTTTACCCAAAATCCCTGTTTTAGCGGCATCACTTGCAATTACTAGTCTAAGTCGGTCAAAATAGAAACCCTTTCCAGTCCTATGGTTCAGCCGCAACAAACGACCTCTGGGCGTACAGAATGTATGTATGGCACTAGAAACACGGAGTTAAAACGATAAATTTCAACTAATAAGAAGCACCTGGCGTGGGTGGCAATAATAATTATGCGGAAATGTGGCTAATTTGGGACAATCTGCGATTGGGACTGGGCAAAGTTGGCCAAGGAATGGATTGACTGCAGACAACATTTGCAGGTAAAGAAAGCGTAATGAACAGCCACCTTCGGTATTTATGAGTCCGGAAACCTCTGCCAACAGACAAATGGGCAGTAGAGTGTAGTGGACCCAGCCGAGAAGGTAGTGGAAAAGGTTCATTTCGGTATCGGAGTAGACGCTGACGAAGAAACTCTCGAGCAGACGACGCACGCAGTGCATCCACACCAGCACCATCACCAACAATCCGCTGAACCGATCCACTGAAACACAAACGCACCAGAAATGTTGTTGGTGGTGGGAAGCGGTCAAAGTTGCCACGACCTGTAGGAGTGGTGTTAGGCTGCACTAGCAGCACAATCCACTGGTGTAAAACCGGCGACAACTTGGCACCACCCACTCTGACCAGGTACATCTGCACCAACCAGAAACTGGACGACACAACAGCTACGATGTAAAAGTGCGTGAACCAGCTGAAACCGACAAGACACAGTGAAAATTTGAGCTGCTTTTTCGGTCTGAAGCTGCATAGCAGGCCAGTCATAAAGCATGTCAGTGCTGCGCATTTAGCTGAGCTATGTATATTCACTTATTTTCATTAGATTTTAAGTTGGTTCCACCTTACTTCCACGTAACTCGCGCCATAGAAAATCAGCCACCGCTGGAACATGCGACCAAATCCTGAACACTAATTTGCGCAACTTGACCTACTCAGCTGTTTTAAAACCGCATTTCTCCAATTCTTTATCAAATCAAGTGCAGTTTTTTGCGTAAATTATCGCATACGATCATTCAACCGCCGTTTTACGTATTTTCGTTGTCGTAGCGCGAATTATTAAAAATGGTTGCCCATACCTACCAGTACATACGACTTAAAATAAGCACCGGTTATACTCGCAAGATCAAGCCAAAACCGGAAATCATTAAGAGTCAGTCTCTGGACCAATCGAGTTTTAGTATTCAGACCCAAAATTGAAACTTTGGCCTAGAGAGCTGTAAGTTGGTACACTAATACATATCGATAGGTTATGTAACCACCGCAAAGGATTTCCCGATTCGACGCTCCACGCTCGAGATACAGCCGTCTGAAAATCGGCTCGCTTAACTATGGGACAAAAATTTCGTACTTGAATTTCTTTCCTGCTAAAACCAGTTGGGACCTAGAATTTGGAGATTTTACGTAACTTTTAGAGTACTTTAAGAATTTTTGGTCGGTTTTCGATTTTGACGAAAAAAATTTTTTTCGACCCCCTTCCCGCCCCCCTAGCTCGTCTGGAACCCCCTATATGGGTTTTTTTATTTCAGATTATTGTAGCGCCATTTGTTGGCTACAGATCGGTGCCAAGCACGATAGCCACGGCCGGGGTTTTGCAGTAAATTGACTTCAAATGGCTGAAAATCGCATTTTTTTCCAGTTTTACTGTGGAACAAAATTTCGAACTTGAATTTCTTTCCTTCTAATAACAGTTGGGACCTAGAATTTGGGGGTTTTACGTAACTTTTAGAGTACTTTAAGAATTTTGGGTCTGTTTTCGATTTTGAGGAAAAAATTTTTTTCGACCTCCTTCCGCCCTAGCTCGTCTGGAACCCCCATATGTGGGTTTTTTATTTCAGATTATTGTAGCGCCATTTGTTAGCTACAGATTGGTGCCAAGCACGATAGCCCGCGACCCGGGGTTTTGGAGTAAATTGACTTCAAATGGCTGAAAATCAGATTTTTTCCAGTTTTACTTGGGACAAAATTTGCGATTTTCAGCCATTTGAAGTCAATTTACTCCAAAACCGGGCCGTGGGCTATCGTGCTTGGCACCAATCTGTAGCTAACAAATGGCGCTCAATAATCTGAAATAAAATTACCCACATAGGGGGCTCCAGACGAGCTAGGGAGCGGGAAGGGTCGAAAAATATTTTTTCGTCATAATCGAAAACCGACCAAAAATTCTTAAAGTACTCTAAAAGTTACGTAAAATCCCCAAATTCTAGTTTTAGCAGGAAAGAAATTCAAGTTCGAAATTTTGACCAATAGTAAAACTGGAAAAAAATGCGATTTTCAGCCATTTGGAGTCAATTTACTCCAAAACCCCGGGCCGTGGGTTCATGTTGGACCAATCTGTAGCTAACAAATGGCGCTACAGTAATCTGGAATAAAAAAACCACATACCGTTCCAGACCAGCTAGGGGGGCGGGAAGGGGGTCGAAAAAATTTTTTTCGTCAAAATCGAAAACCGACCAAAAATCCTTAAAGTACTCTTAAAATTACGTAAAATCCCCAAATTCTAGGTCCCAACTGTTTTTACCAGGAAAGAAATTCAAGTTCGAAATTTTGTCCCATAGTAAAACTGGAAAAAAAATGCGATTTCAGCCATTTGAAGTCAATTTACTCCAAAACCCCGGGCCGTGGGCTATCGTGCTTGGCACCAATCTGTAGCCAACAAATGGCGCTACAATAATCTGAAATAAAAAAACCCATATAGGGGGGGTTCCAGACGAGCTAGGGGGCGGGAAGGGGTCGAAAAAAATTTTTTCGTCAAAATCGAAAACCGACCAAAAATTCTTAAAGTACTCTAAAAGTTACGTAAAGACTCTTAAGCCTAAGCGCTGAAACAGGCATCAGCTGCACCGCAAAAACAGAACCCTCCTCTAACTAGCACACGCAGAACTTGCCCTTACACCGTAAATACGGCCCAGATATAAAGAAACAAACCGCTTTGGGACTACAATGAGACGCAGCGCCGGGCTCTTCTTTTTGGTTGGCGACTTTCCGTACTTGACCAGATCAGACAAGGTGACACAGAGCTGGGGAAACAGGAAAACCAACGAACCAGCCCCCAGAATCACCAGAGTAACACCGAGCCAAAACAATTGCAAGAAACTGAGCGTCATAGTAGACTAGATAAACGGCTGAAAAAAGGCAAGAAAATATTAAAACACATTTGGCAGCTGATACAAGCGAACGTCCTTCGAAAGGCGTCAGCAATAAAACAGTCGTTAAATTGAAAACGAAAGCAACAACCACCAACGTATATGGAACGGAGAAGCAACCGTCTGTCATAAACGGCAGCGAAAATTCTAAACTTTACTATGCGAGCAAGAAGTAAAACCAGTATTCACACAACAAATCAACAGCACGTGACAGGACATCACATACGAACGACATAAGTGCGGCAGTGAAAGGACACCTATTAAACACCATCAATAACTGTCTGACTGAAACCACCAAATCAACCATAACAATACAATGCAAGAACAAGAGTGGTCTGTCGCGTCAACTAATCCTTGCCAGAGTTGGACAAAGCTCGCGATTTTTCCAATTCCAATTCGGCACGCAAGTCTTCAGCTCGTTCGAGTGCCTGAAGAAACTGACGTACGAAAGTTCAACACAAGCAGAACACAGCTAAGTAAACAGGCCAATCTATCTGCTCAGGTTTGCAATTCTCGCTCCTTTACCTTTCGTAGCTCCGCCTCGGTGTTGGCCATCTTACGCAACAACTCGGTTTTCTCCGTTTCACTGACAAGAAGCTGCTGTCTTGCAGAGACCAAATCCTCGTGCAATGATTGTTTCTGTTTCCTCTCCGATTCCAGACCGTCTTTCAGCGAGTCCAAAGACAATTCGCACCGTCTCATCTGCTCTCGGAGCTCTTTTACTTGGTCGGTTAACTAAAACATGTACAAGGTAAAGGCGCACGGCACTACGCAACAGTTAGTTACTCTCTGCTTGTCCGCAACGGCAGCCGTCAGTTCTTCTCTAAGCTGGGCGAGTTGAGGGTGACTAACTTGAATCTCGGAGCTATTCGGATCGACAGTCTGTCTCGAGCGAGACGGCTCCGAACGACGGATTTCGAAACTAATGTCTTGCAGTTGACTAAGAAGAGCCGACCGTTCTCGTTCCTGAAACGCAAGAAAACCATGAGCCTGAGAATCACTGCGCCCAACCTTGTGTAGCTACTCAAACAGATGCAACCTATACAATGTATGTAGTGCGTGCAAAGCATTCACGGTCAGCTTAGGACTCTCTATTATTGGTGGAAGACCTTAGCCTAAACCTGAGAATAAGTCTGGATATAAGCCGGTAATTCAAGACCAGGATAGCGCGCGGGCGACCGAATCGTATGACAAGAAAGTTTCCAATAAATGAACCTTTTCGGCCAACAGTCGTTCAAAATTTTCAATGTCGTCCAGATTCTTTTGAGTCGTCCGACGCAAGGATTCCTGCTCCTCGACAGCTTGTTGCAGCTCGACGCGAAGCACCTGAATTAAATGGTTGCCTTGCCAGTCATAATGCCAATCCAATACAATAGGAGTGAAAAATCGGTCAAAACAGCGAAATGCTACTTGTATGTACACGATAGAAATAGAAGATAGTGGAAAGAAAACCAATTTACAGCATTGTCGTGTTCCAGTTTAGAAATTCTGTCCTTGAGACGAGTGTTCTCCTCAAACAAAGTCTTGCTTGTCTTTTCCGCCTCACTCCTCATAGAAGCAGCCAACGAAAGGTCGCTCTGCAGTTTAGACAAATTCTTTTCCTGTTCTGTCAAACTATGTTGGAAACGCCTAAAACCATCATTTAACGCAAACTTGCTACCGCTTACTAATACATTCGCGCTGCACCATAATTAGGTACCTCCCGACCTCTCCGGTAAATGCGCATGCGCTTTATTGTAGTGCTACCTGTTTTTTGAGTGGGATATTCAATCTGTCTTTGGGAATATAGCTGCCGCCGTTGATTTCCTAAGTCTACGGCAACATGATAAATGGAGAGAAAGGTAAAAAAGCTGAAATATGCAAGCATGTGGCATGTGTGCATGGCCAAGCTCGTGTGCTGCGATCAAAATGGAAAGTTTCACAAATGCAGAAAGCCTGATGCATTTCACAGATATCTTGCAATCTTGCATTGCAATTGGACACTTCTTTTAATTATTGTGATAATTGAAAACCTTAGACGAAAAATGGAGTGAATTGCCGCTGTAGAAAGTGACTGAAAATTTTGTTGACGTTATGCTGGCTCAAAAATCAGGTTGCGCTGCAAAATAAAGAGCATGCGCACCCCTCCGATAATTACCGGAGGGGTCGCGAATTTCCCGACCCCTCCGGTAATTATGATTAGCCGACCGCCGAGTGGCACATTCTTCCTACTCTTTTATGCATTCTTGCTACTAGTGATGCAACCGGGATCCCGGTATTTACGGAAGAACCGTGAATTGCCAGTATTCTCGCTCTACCGGTACTCAGTTCCGTCAAGGATTACGCATTTTCAATACCGCGAATAGAAAATACCCTGGCTTTTGGCGATTAAAAACGAAAAAGATACGGTAATATTTTTACTCAAGTCATAAAAACCTACTATTGTTATGGTACAATAGTATTCTTCTAGCTACAGCGTTCTTTTGACAAATTGTTCGTTTCTGCGCAAGAAACAAAAACAAAGCTTTCCCACTATGCTCATTGCTCGGTAATCCTACTTTCACTTTCCCGGTATGCATTTCCTTCCCGGTTGCATCACTAATTATTATTCTACCTGTACTCATCATCGAGTTCTCTAACAGTCGCACGCAAACGGGCAACCTCATCATCCTTCAAAAACAGACATTAGGATTTACGAAGCCAGTAAAAAACGAAACAGACTTTCTCTTTCAAATGCATTCGCAATTGTATGAGTTCGGCGTTAGCAGCCTCAGACGAACTGTCGGACAAAGACTGAATCTGACGTTGCAGTTCAACGGTCTCCGTTCTCAACGCACTCTTCTCAGATTCACTTTGCTCCAGTTGCCGCTTGCAATCGACTACAACCGCATATCACACACACTCTCTCTCTCGCTCACAACGGAAAGCACTTACAAACTTTATTCTCAGCTGCCACGCGGGCAAGTTCTGCCGACTGCAGCTTTTGCTCAAGCTCGCTGATCTGTGACTGGTAAGTTCGAATTCTGTCCTCGGCTAGCTTCAAGGCGTGACTAAAACAAACAAATCACACTTATGATGACACCCTGTATCTTAAATTAATTGCCGAATTAAGAACGGTGCGCCCGATCGGTGTGAAGGTATAGTGCTGAATCTCTGCTTCTGGCATGCACTGACACTGCTCCTCTAGCGTTAATAAACTGGGTCAGTTAATAGGGGCGCCACCCCGTGGCCACAAAAAGAAACAGTACAAATTGATAAAACTCGAACATTGCGTTCGACACATTGTAGCTTTATAGGTAGAACGGCAGCTACATTGTAGAGTCGGTTCCCATTTACCTACACGTACTTACGCCTTTGGCCTACCAACCTTGGCGACCGTTTGTTGTCGCTCCAACTAATCTACAGTATATCATAATAATTGTGCCATTTGATAAAGCTAATAATTCCGTGGGAAAATAACGGATTAGCAAACATAGATAACTCAAATATCTCGATAAAGGCCAGATAGCCAGTTCAAACTCGAAAAGCATTCTTAGTCTACAAACGTGCCCTAAAACTCAGTACACTTTCTGTTGTCAGAATTAGCAAGGAATGCTGAAAATGCGAAAGTAACCGGCAAACGGAATAAAAGCGTTGTGTGTGTGTTTGTGCATCATTTGTGTTTCTATACGTTTGTGCACTGGTCTATGCAACGTAATGTCAGTCCGCAAGAGAGGGCGTTCGTCAAAAACATCTACTGCAGTGTCGACATCGAGCGTGCGAAGAACAGGCAGACGACGCGAGATTGCAACTGAAGTTAAACAATGGGTCGATGAGCAATTGAGCAAGGGAGTGAAGGGCCTGGCAGAGGAATTCAAAGACTTAAAGACTTACAATCCGCCCCACTATTCAAGCTACCACTTTGAGCACAACCCATCCAAGAACCGATATAAGAGTAAGTGAGCAAGTGCCTGTGACAGGTGGTAGAGAGAGGGTTTCAGACATCATTTGTATGGACGAGACGCGGGTGAAGCTGCAGAACGGTGACCGAACAAACTACATCCATGCGTCGTACGTGGGCGGCAGCAAAGACGAAAAGCAATACATCTGTACGCAGGGCCCACTGGAACACACAGCGGTAGACTTTTGGCGGATGGTGTACCAGGAGAAGGTGTCGCTGGTGATGATGCTGTGCAGTGTGGTGGAGCAAGGCCGGAGCAAGTGTTTTCAGTATTGGCCGTCGGAGGAGAACGAGCAACAAAGCTACGGCAATGTGCGGGTGAGGAATCGAAGCGTCACCACAGAACAACTGGGTCGTCACGGAGAGGCGCATCTGAGTAAACTGGAAGTGACGGTGGACAGCAGACCGAGCAGAGTGGTCACTCATTGGAGGTGGTCGGAGTGGCCGGACCAAGGCGTGCCATCCAGTCCACGGGCATTGTTGCATCTGCGCAAAAGAATCGTCGACAGCCAACTTCCCATCGTCATCCACTGTTCGGCCGGCATTGGTCGCACCGGAACTCTGGCCGTGCTGGACATTTGTCTAGGATTTTTGGAGGCCAACCGGGCGCGCCAAGTCAACCAAGTGGTGCGGCAGGTGAGAAATCAACGAATGCACAGTGTACAGACGCCGCAACAATACATCCTCATACACCGCGCGCTCTTAGAGTACATCGTGGGACGGTGGAAATACAAAAGCCCCGACTACGACCAATTCATCAAGGACTACGAGACCATGGCTAAGCGGACCGAACAGCGCCCAAACTGACTCCTCTCCTATACAACACTTATACTCTCTATTCAGTAACACTATTCTCTATCTCAAATAAACAACTAGGCTTCTACTCTACCTACCTACCTCTGCTTTAAATGTACTCAGTCACAGCGCTCCGCTAAATAATCCAAGGCAACATGTGTGCGCGTTTCCTGGCTGTTTAGCGCCCGTTCTCCTTTGTTGTGTGTGCAAAGCCGTGCCAATTACTTTCGCCAATGTCGACTTGCGTTCAATTTCTTTTCCGCCGTTGCAAAAGCCAAACACTTGAGATGCGGCGCGTGAGTGTAGAGGTACGTACGTACACACTCACACGACAAGATGCTCCTTGTGCAATGCAGCTTTTCTGTGTCATCCTTGTTTCGGAAAGACTCTGCTGGGACTGAGAGTCTCTGCCCAGTACTGTGACGAGGCTTCCGGTCTTGCAGGCTCCACCAATTTCATGGCTCTGCGTTGCCGAGACTGCCCCAACCAACCGAACTCACCCACAAACTTTACTGAAAAAATGGACCGTGACGACTGCCCGTCAGTGAGTATACGATAACTGCTTCTGGTCCGACTGATGGCGATTATTCGGCTCTGTGCAACAACGTGGTTCGCCTTTCTGACCAATTTGGAGAGGTGACGGCCGATCTGCATAGGCCGTCATCTGCCAACACGAAGAAAATCTACGCATCGGTCGTGCAAACAGCCAGAAATGGTTTGCCTGTGCCGAACCCGTCCTCTTGCTATGACAAACGGCACTCAGAGCTGGTGCATATGTGTGACTTGGAACGAACTGTGAGAACGTGAACGGCGTAGCCTGAACCTCGTTATTAACGGACTTTTCACTCGAACGACAGAATTCAAGGACATTACTTTCCTAGTCAACGATCCTTTTCGGAGCTACCTCTTCACTGCATACATGGGCCGGAAAAATCAGGATGGGGCTGTACTGGAGAAGTCCAAAAAACGCCTAAAAACCCAAAAATTTCTCCCTACGGGAGGGGGTAGGCAAGAGAGGGGCATGGCCGGCGAGGAGAGGGTAAACCCCCTACTCACCCCGGCCCATGTATGATTGACTGCATGAAAATTCTGAACATTCGAACTGTTGGAACGGACCGGACACGCATCGCAAGGTTGTGGCAGAACTGAAAGACCAAGTGACAAAGCAGGCTGTGATGCAACGAAAAACAATGTCACCATACATGTGCATGGGGGGACAGGGGGACGAAAACAAAAATCTACCAAACATTGCTAGAGGCTGCTAGAAAGCCTACAAATGCGTTTTTAAGCCACAGAAATCAATTTTGGCAACTACGCACCCTTCCTTCAGGCAACTACGCACCAAACCCGAAATTATTTCAAATTTCTTTGGAAAATTTCTATTTTTTGACAATGCTTCAGTCAGAAAAATGGTTTTTGGGCATCTTTTGTCGAAAATTTGATTTTTACCGCAATTTTCGAATTTTAGCAGAAATTTTCGAATTTTTCGCCAACATTTTGGCCAAAAATTTGAATTTCCCACCGAAAATTTGCACCGATATCCAGGCAACTACGCACGGAGACCTGGACGTCCCCCTGAGCCGCCAACCATGCACATGTATGAATGTCACTGTCTTTAAAATCTCAGTATATGTCTGTCTACATCGGCTGCGATCTTACCTCGTCGAGCAAAGAAGGCTTTTGACTTGACAAACAGAATTATGGGATCGACAAGAAAATGGTGAAACTAAACTGTTTGTTAACTACCGCACACTCTGTATTCAGAGAGCTAAGACCAAAGCCTCCATGCAATTCTGTTGTTTTCGTTTTTGTTTTTGGGTGCATATTTGCGTACTGTACTGCTGTAAAGTATTTTAAATTGTTTTATTTTTTGATTTTTGTTTTTTTGTTTTTTTTTATTGTTTTCTTAAAGGTGCAATGCGTATGTATCTCGTGTGTTATGGTTCCGATACGGTAAGGCATGACAGTCAGACAATCGTCCTAGCCCTCCCTTTATTTACGAACTTGCTACACAAAAGACACCTGAACGTATGTATGTACGCGTTTTGTACATGTGTACTGCGTGTTCTTCGCTGTGCGGAATGTTTTTGTAATATTTTGCTATCTCTACCTCCAATTATGAACAGCCGATTTTCTACTAATGTCTCTGCTGTACTTTCAAAGGGAACGAGGTGCCAGCATGCAGCGGAAATAAAAAACCAACCTGGAGCTCGTCTGATGACCGGTCTGAGAAGCAAGAAGCGCTTGTAAAGACTGTAGAGAGAGTTCCTTATCTTCCAGTTGTCTGCGAACGGCATTAAGCGATGCATCCAATGACGTTATTCGAGCACGTAATGCAACACTATCTTGTTCAGCCTAAATAGTGTTGTTTTGTAAAAAAAAGAACCATTTGGTTATCTTTCTGATTTTTGACAAACACAAATGAATAAAGGAAACGGCAGGAAGAGGTAAACCATAGCAGGGACCATACATGTAACAGCTCCGGGCCGACCTGGGGGGAGGGGGGTAGGGGGGGTTTCCTCAGGTGGGGGGTCGAGGGGGGGTTTCGCCCAGGTGGGGGGTCCCAAATTTCAAAAAGCTCCAAAACGCCTAGAAATGCGTTTTTAGCACGTTTTTTTCAGTAAGGACGCTAAAAATCGCTATTTTAAGCTGCCAAATAGCGTTTTAAAGCTAAAAACAAGCAAAAAATGACAAAAAGAGCTTCCAAAAACACCGATTTTTCTTAAATATCAGCAGTGGAAACGCCAAATTCGGTTTCCAAAGGCTTTTCAAGTGAATTTTTGGCTAAAAATTAGTGATTTCTGACCCAGTTTGTTAATACTGGAGCCACTACCACCACTTGTATTTTTGGTCGGGGGGGGGGGTCCCTTAACCTGTCTCGGGGGGTGAGGGGGGGTTTGGCCTTTCCAGCAGGGGGGTAACCCCCCAAACCCCCCCTAGTACATATATGGCAGGGACCAAACCCCCTCAGCCCCTTTTGCCCATGTCTGGTCATTGATGCTGATCCGTTACGCGAAACAAGACGATAGAGAAGAATGGGAGGGGCAGAGTCGGAAATGCTGCTCCCTTCCTTAGCCTTGAGCATAGAGTGGAGTTGAATCGGACGAGTGTGGAGATGGGGTGGAGGGAGGTTGAAGCAGTGCCTCACTTGACTTGTGGAGAGACAACACAACAAAGAAAAGTGGTCTAGGGCCCTGACGAAAAGAAGTTTACCGCGATGTATAGACAACAAATACGTATATCGTTTAAACTTTTTAGCGTTCTCAAAAAAGTCGCTTTTCTTGTGTGGCCTTATTCAGACAAAACACGAAACATGTCGTAAAGGAAGATGCTACCTTTGACTTCTGCGCGTTTAACAGACTTTCGTTAGCACCATATCTGGCCTTTTCGTCATCAACCCGACGGTTGAGCAACTGAAATTAGCAGGTCTTAGCTTGACATCTCACAGACACACTTCTGCCTACCTGAACCTGCTTCCGCAATTGATCATTCTCGCTTTTTATCTTCTCTAAAAGTTCAGCAGATGCGTTCGGCACCGCTGCCGTAGTTTCAGGGAGGTTCAGCCACTTTCCTCGCTTCAACTTGGCCACTTCATCGCGCGTCTGCAAGTACATAAATTCTGCATAAAATCACAAGCACAACCAAACAGAAAACGCACGGTTTCGTATAGTTTGTTTAAGCTCTGTTTCTCGTGTTCAAGAATTCGCTTTTCTAGCTCCAACTAAACTGACCACAATCAGTCAAATCTGTTGAGGCGTACTCGTGGCTAAAGAAAGTCAACCGGCGACTTTTCTGCAGGACGAGATTTGCTCCGTGTCGATGAAATTCGGCGACGGAAAAAAACAAAAACGTTTTGTACTAAACCAATATCATTTCGACACTGAACATTTAACAAAAAAGGTCGGCGATTAATTTAAAAACATTTTGTGGCGGAAGATGTGGCAGGGCGTTTTGGTGCCTTCACATGCTTTAATGTGTCGCCCGACAGAAATGTGGCCGGTCGACGAGTATGAATACGGCTTTACCTTTTTAATTTGGTCTCTCAAACGCGACACTTGCTCCAACGAATTGGCCTGGTCAGTGGAAGACAAAACACTCTGCAGTTAAAGAAAATCAAAGATCAAAAATGTAAGATGCCATCATACATGACCACCAACAGGTTCAGGCAGCTGTTTTCGAGTGGCAGTTGAAGCGGCAGAATTCTGAAGCTTAATCTTAAAAGCAACCCAAAACATATGGTGAATGAAACGAACCACAGCAGAGGACGGCTGGGCAGTGTGGACTCGAGGTAGGGAGTTGCCGGTAGCTCTGAGCTGAGACCTGACAGATCGACACACCGGACAGTACGGATTGACTGAGTGCTTTCTCACGGGAGATCTACTTCTCCTGCAATAAACAAACACACACAAACCTGATCGGAGATACTGGCACGTACTTGCGCCCCACCAGTTGCGTTTCACTGTTCCACCGAGACAAGCCTGCAGACTGAGTGGGCACCATACCCTGCGCTTCCTTTTCTAAGCTCTTCACTGAAACTACCTTCACTAATACTAATAATTCACTAGTCTTATCGATACGTAAAATAATAATAATAATAATAATAATAATAATAATAATAATAATAATAATAATAATAATAATAATAATAATAATAATAATAATAATAATAATAATAATAATAATAATGCAATTCCAAAAATGATAAATTTCTTCTTAAACTCTAATTTAAATAACCCCTTCGAAATCACCCTTCAGTGCGAATGATCCGAGGTGGACCCTAATGAAAAATTGATCTTTAGTGCGAAAACAGGGTTCATGCGGATTTGGTATAGCAAAATTCCCTGACCTTTCCCTGACCTTTTCATGACCAAAGTAAAAATTTCCTGACCAACCAACCAGGGTCAGGAAACTGCAACCAATCTGAGAAATTTCAAAACATTGGTTTTGTAAAACGCATTTAAACGATATTCAGAGGGTACATTTCCGGTTTAAGCAGTAGTAGTTAAAGTCAGAAGACCGATCTTCAAAAGGGTGTTGTGTAAAGTTCTGACATTTGACCATTTGCCGGCGAGATGTTTCTGCTGCTATCAAATTTTTCCCTGATCAGACACCAAATTCCCTGACTTTTCCCTGACTTTTTTAAATTCTCTGGCTTTTCCATGACTCCCTGACTTTCCAGGTCCCGCACGAACCCTGGAAAAGTACCCAATCGTTGTAGGTCCAATACACAGGTACATACGAATGCAAATAGAAAGCGAAAGGAAGATGTTTCAGGCGAAACATAGCAGAGATTACGAAAGGAAGGCGGTTCATACAAAAAGCACTGCCAGGAAGGGGGAGAAGCGTATGAATAGTTCTCAAAAGTTGACACAAAATGTAAAAACTGTTGCGATACGAAAAGTACTGTATAACTACGAAACGTAGGTTAAGTTTACGAAAGCCACTCGAAATAGATGAAAACGAGTTACAGAAGAATACAGGGGCCCCTATAACATTCACAAATATTTATTTTACTTTTAATTTTTTAAGGAAAATTATAATTTTGCTCTGAAATATCCCAATCTCACATTATAATAATAGGCCTGATCGTAGTACTTCGATAAGTCCCCCATCAAATTGCATCGTATCACCTGTGGTGTGGTAGAAATAGCACGCAAAAATCGATTACCACATGTTTTCAGTCTGTCCAGTTCGATCTGCAACAAGTATTTGTCTTTGGCAGCTTGTTTCAGTTGTCGCTCACAGCGCAGCAAATTGGTTTCTTTAGAATTCAGCTGCTGGCGCATTGTACCCGCCTCCGACACGAGTCGTTGGCGCTCCTGAAATCATAATAGACAACCGTTCACAAGCGAGAGTTACGCGCCGAAGAAACAAACGCCACATACATTAGTGATAACCTAGAAAATATCGAGGGCTTAATGCCAAAAGGGTGTAATTGACATTTTGGTCGAAATTGAGAAATGCAGTGGAATAGTATCCTACACGTCTAGAATCAAATAGCACAACAGCTGATTCTCAGTCGGCGCTCATGCTGAAATCAGCACTTTGTTAAACTCACGTGCGCCCGGCCATTTGCGCCAGAAAGATGTAAGTCACTTACCACCTCCTGCCCAATGCTTAAGCAAAGTAGCGTCTTGTCGCAACTTACACAAAGTCATAGAGCCAGGAGGTAAGTGCACGAGTGCGTTAAACACGTTAGATTTTGATTTTCGTTTTGCGTATCGCCGGGATGAATTTAATCGGATTTAGAGCTTTACCTAGCTCATGTAGACACATTTTCTGTTGCGAAAATCAATCCAGTGTAAAGGTACTGCCGAAATGCATGTTGAAACAATTGCTGCTTAAAAAGTTTTAAAGGCTTGCCTGACTCGAAGCTTTATTTTCAACCTTAAAATTCAAAAGTGGGGTTGGATTCAGTTCGCTGAAATCATTTTGCCGAAACTCGGTTGGCCGAAAACGTTTCGCCGAGTGTTCAGTACTCTGAATGTTCAGTTGGCCGAAGGTCAGTTCGCCGACTGTGCGGTTTGCCGAATGTTCAGTTCGCCGAATCGAAAAATAATACGTCCAGGTAAGCTAATCTATGACTCTCCGACTTAAGGACTCCGACGAGGTGAAACCTAGGGGGCGCTGGTGGCCAAACCTGGTTGGCCTGATCGTATAATTGTTCGTGTCAATTATTTGAAATGACAAGGCGCATAACTACCCTCCCCAGTCAACTAAATCTCGGTAAACTCTAGACTGTTTCCGAACATTTTCAGGAGCAAAATGCAGCTTTAATGGAATTTTCGAGAACATAGACGCGGTTATTTATGTATAGACCGACCTCAAGGAATGCCGGAAAAAATACATGATTTCATTTTTGGCCAAATAACAAGGTATCATAACACGGCGTGTTCCGGTTTCCTCCTTTCCGGTTTCCTCTTTTCCGGTTTCCTCCTTTCCGTTTTCCTCCTTTCCGGTTTCCTCCCCTCAATATTCCGGTTTCCTCCTTTTTAAAATTCTAGCATAATTTGGTGAGTTTTAATCCATATTATTGCAGTAAGCAAACTTAGCGTCATTTTAGAGTTATTTTCATGCAGTTGTAATATTTTATTACATTATTAAATGCATTCGTAAATGGAAAGGTGTAAGCTGCATCAATCATGCAGTAGAATTGATAGCCGCGATAGAACACTGCTCTTTTGCCATGTTTACTTTGGAAGGTGCCTAGATCAGCCATCACACTTAGAGGATGTGGTCCGCGGGCAGGCCGCGCTCGATTTTTTAGGTCATGGGACTGGACGGGTGAGGACGAAGCTGCATTTTATGATTTGATCATTTTAATTATGACTTTGAAACCTTTTCTAAAAGAGGACCCGATTTCCATGCCAGCTGGGCTAGAGCTTGTGGGTCGGGGTAACTTTTCTAGACCGGCTGCATTGGGCGATCTCGGCCGAATTTTGCACATCTCTATAGCACTTAGAGACAGGAGGACTATAGACTGGTACGAACAAAATGGTAGTATGACCCACTATTAAGTGACAAGTTTTCATCCACATAATTACCCATTGTTTGTCAGCATAACAGCAGTTGCCTCGGGCTTATCACTTGTCTCTTGATATTTAATTGATCATAATTACGCAACCGTGAGAGGACTTGTTCCGCTCTATAGACAAGACCTGCTCCAGTCATACATACATTTTGCTTTTCACACTTACCCAATTACACCTGGTTCAAATTTCTAACTCTCATTCCCGACATTTAATTTAAAAATGAGGCAAAACTAGCCGGCTGGAATAATATCGATTAAGGCTCACCAAATTATGCTAAATTTTAAAAGGGAGGAAACCGGAAAGGAGGAAACCGGAACAAACCTCATAACACACCTACATTGGAAGTTTCACGAAAATTCACCAAGAAACCTAATTTAGCGGAGCACTGAAAACCTTTAACCGCCGTTTTCTTCAAAACTACCAAATGTGAATTACATCAATCTGGCACTAAGCCCTCGATACGATCAACTCTTCTGCAGCAGAAACTTTTGGAACTTGCCAAACACACCTGCCGAACTTGCAACAATTCGTCCTCGAATTGCTTAATTTGTTCTCTCACTTCATTGATCGCCTGATCGCCCGTAGCATGAACAGACCGCGATTTTTCAATCAGTAAATCGTTGATCTATACATGATGCTTTGAGAAAACGTTCGATCAAAACAGCAACTGACCCGTTTCTGCAGCTGACTTATCTCATTCTCTTTTTGAGCCAAAACCGCTCGCGCACCCTCGGTAGAAGCAGAGCGGTGCAAGTGGTCGATCTGCAGTTCTTTCTGCCTCAACTGGAAGCCAGAAATAGACCAGAGCAGCTTACGGAAACAGCACAACTTACATCGCTGCGCAATCGATCGATCGTTGTTTTGAGATTAGCGTTCACCTGGCGTAAAAGCGCTACCTCTTGCGAAATGTTTTCCGCCCTGCAAGCAGGCCAGTACTAACTCTGGGGCACTATTTCCATCAGGCACATACACACTTCTTAGGCCTCACTCACAATCGTTGGTTCTCGGTCATTAATTATGGATTAAGTTAAAAATTCACTGCTGCTTTATTGGCGAAAAACCGGCATTAGAAATGACTGAAATTTGAAGGCAATTTATCAACAAATCACCGAGAACCAACGGTTAGAAGTGAGGTAAAAAAGTGATGTTGGATGGTACATTTTCTACCATTTTGGCTGATGGGGTAGCGGCGGCCGAGGAGTCGAGGGGATGGTAAGCCAAAGGTCCGATTTTTTACTCAACACGAGGTCTTCACAAGGTGGTTTTTAGGCTTATTTTTTGCCAAAATAGTTTAAAATAAGCTATTTTGAGCTCATATACGCCAGTCATGGGCTAGCATTTCGGCTGATGGGGGTAGAATTTTCAATTCCTGAGTGGGGCTTAGGGGGCTAGGAGCACCTGAGGGGATGGTAAGCTACGTCGTCCGATTTCTGACCACATCTGATTTACATCTACGTAATCCAGGCATACTTTTATCGTAATTTTCAATGTAAAATTCTTCCTAAAAATTCCTGAGGGGGCATATACTGTATGTACTAGGGGGTTGGAGGGTTACCCCCTTCCTAGAAAGGCCACCCCGAGACAGTTTATTGATCCCCTTCCAAAAATACAAGTACTAGTAGTGACTCCAGTACTACCCTACCAACCTGACTCAGAAATCACTAGTTTTCAGCCTAAAATTCGCTTGAAAACCTTTGGAAATCCTATTTGGCGTTTCGGCTGCTGATATTTAGGAATTGGTGTCTTTGGGAGTTTTTATCGTTTTTTTGCTTGGTTTTAGCTCTAAAACGTGCCAAAAAACGCATTTACAAGCATTATGGTGCTTTTTGAAATTTTGGAGCCCCTATGGGTGGAACCCCTCCCACCGCTGGCCGGACTTGCTACATGTGTGAGGGGGTAGCGATGGCCTGAGGGAATAGGTGAGAGCAGCAACAAATAATCGGACTGAATGATTCTGTATACCTTGTAGAGGGAGCACCAATAGGATCATCGCTGCCTGACGCGGGGCAACTGCTGACTGTGTTAGTAGATGTGGGAACCGGCGTCACCGAATGTCCATTTACAGCTTGCACCGAAGCAACATCGGCTGCGTCTGTTACTTGCACGTCTTTCACTTGAGCCTTGAAGGCACGGCCCTTTGTAGCACTCTTTCTAGACTCTGTAAGCACAGGCTACTCGAACAGAAAGCAAAAGAATCAGTCAGATCACCGCCTAAACAGCGACAAGCTCCGCACAGCTGCAATTGCTTGAGAGTTTTGGTCTGCGAGAGGAGATCGCGCTCTAGTTTACGACAATGGCTACAGCTCTGGTTGTACATGAAACCCAAGTGCGCATTCTCTTTCTCCAACGAACCTATCTTCGACTCCAAATCTGCAAAAGATTGGTCCTCACGCAATCGCACTCGCATTATATCTTGAACCTTTTTCTCATAGGGGTGAAGGGACTTTGGTCTTTTCAGCTAGGGCCATACATGTACCAGGGGGTTTGGGGGTTACCCCCTAAGCTGGAAAGGCCAACCCCCTCACCCCCCCCGACCCAAAAATACAAGTACTAGTAGTGGCTCCCAGCAGACATGGGCAAACGGGGGCTGAGGGGGGTTGGCCCGAAACCCTCCTCGACCCCCACCTGAGGAACCCCCTACCTCCTTCCTCCCCCAAGGTCGGCCCGGAGCAGTTACATGTATGGCTAGGGATGCCCTCCAAACCAGACATGGGCTAGCATTTCGGCTGATGGGGGATAGAATTTTCAATTTCTGAGGAGGGTAGGAGCGCCTTATGGGGCTGAGGGATGGCAAGCTAAAATATCCGATTTTTGGCTAAAATAAAGGTTGTTTCGGTTATTTTTCGTCAAAATAAGCTATTCTGAGCTCATTTACACCTATTCTAGGCATACTTTTATCATAACTTTCTATACAAAATTCTTTCAAAAAGTTCCTGCAGGAGGTAGCGACTGGCTGAGCTGGGTTGGTCAGAGCCTGAGGGGGACAACCACCTCAGCCCCTTGCCCATGTCTGCTCCAAACTCCCAGTAGATGTATGTAGAACTCTCTCAGCAAAAATTTTAATCCAATTATGCACTAATCCTCGTCAGAATGCAAAAAAGTAAAATGAACTGAACTAAAGTGCATTTCAAAATATAATGCATTCTGTTGTATTTTGTGAATAACTTTTTACCGGCGTGTCGGAGCACTTTGGCCCTCATGACAAAGTTGTAGGCAAGGTTGAGCTCTGTACTGCGGTGCAACTTAACCTGCGCAACGTTCCCTTGTAACGCTAATTTGCGCGAGGGAAAAAATCGGCTTTTTTATTTTACACCATATAAGTGAATTTCAGCCAAATCGGTTGAGTTAATCCCGAGTTATTTCAATCCCCAGAAATCTTAAAATCGCCAAAAATGGTCACTTTTAGCATTTACGGTAAACTTTGACGGTGTATTATCTCTGAAACCGATTGACCTAGAATCAATATGAATACATTTCTTAAATCCCCAGGGTCACTAAATTCGGATTCGCTACAAAATCGCATTCAGCCCAGTATAGAGAAAGCCGATTTTTGCCCTTGCGCAAAATAGCGTTACAAGGGAACGGTGCGCAGATCAGGTTACACCAACAGCACAGAGCTCGACCTTGTCTACAACTTTGGTCATGAGGCCCAAAGCGCTCCGACGCGCCGCGAAGTTATTCACAAAAAACACAGAATGCATTGAATTTTGAAATGGACTTTAATACAGCGAAGAAAGCTGAAGAGCTGCCCACGCCGCCTCGCCTTGCCTATCTCTACATACAAACGCGCACGTCGAAAGTGGGGTGTTCTTCCATTATTAATCGCCGTGACCACATTTTCCTTCCATTCCAGCAAATGCAAATTGCGCAAACGCCTGCTCGCTGTTTAGGATAGCCAACTTGCCTTTAGCACGTTTCTCGGCGTCTAGCAGCGCTTTCTTCTGATTGCGGTATGTATCGGAAGGCACATAATCAGATATCATTCTCCTGGGGTAAGTTAGATGCCTCCAGTTTCCAGCAACCTATTAGCTGTGAGCCACTTAGCCACACGGTTTTTTGGTCAGGAGCCGGTTTGCCTCAGTGAGAATTATTAAGAGTAACTGTCTGTAACAATAAACTTTTCCAGTTGGTACAATTCCTTCCACCGCCATGCAAGTCCATTATTTACAGCGTTTCGACGATATATCGATATCGATATTGAAAATCGACATTATCGACATTTTTGCGATATCGATAACGCGATATTTGCCACCGATATCGATATTTAGAGATGAGAAAAATCCCACTCCATTCAGCAGTTTTTACTGTAAAACTCCCTCAATCTTGTCTGCAGAGTTAAAAATTGTGTCAATCATACATGTAACAGGGAGGTCCGGGGGGTCTGCCCCCCACGTGACTTAGGCCAGACCCCCCCGGATGGGACACCCCCCACCCCCGAGACGATTTCGCCGACCCCCCTCCGATTTTTCTGGCAAGTTAATTTTTGAGCAAATTTTTGCTATTTTTTACAATTTCAGACGCAAAAATAGCCAAAATCGCCTGCAAAACAGCACTTTCTAGCTGTATTTCAGCCCAAATTGGCGATTTTGAGCCAAAAAATTGCGATTTTTTCGATTTTTGAGAGTTTTTTAGTGCCCAACCCCCCTCCCAAAATTTTTGGCTCAGACCCCCAACCCCCCTTCGGCGGATGACCTGTTACATGTATGTTGTCAATCAAAAACTGTATTTGCAGGTTTGGATCAACACGATTTGCATTGTGCGATTCATTGACTCTTCTAATTAAGTGTAGCTTATTAAATCTAAAATTTTAAGCTGAAACATACAGGGGTCTGGGGGTCCTCCCTACCCAACTTAAAACAGACAGCCTGGGGGACACCCCTACGATTTTTCTGGCAAGTACATTTTTCAAAACAGACAATTCGGAAGTACATCATTGAAAATTTTGAATAAAATTGAGAAATTGTTTGTGAGACTGAAAATAATAAACAAAAGAAGCATAAACTCGTGTTAAACATCAGCAACCAACGCCAGATTTGCGCGCAATGTGTAAGATATACAGACAATACCTATGTGTGCCAAAAACCATCGAAGGCTTAACTGAATTTTAGTGGTCTGTCCACTATATATTAATTAATCACTTTCTTGCTTAGGCTTAGGAGTCAACTGAATACGGTAGATAAAAATGAAACTTTTGTTAGGGACCCCTAAAAGTCAGTTTTGGCACCATCGAATTCGATTCAAAACTGGCCAAGTTGTGTTGTTTGCAGTGTGCAGTGCAATAAATTAAGGAATTTTTCGATGATTTTCAACTTTCCAACCACAAAAACTCAATTTGACCCTTACTTTTTATCTCGATTTTTTGTGTGATCGAATCGAAAGCAAAAACATGGCGCTACAATTTCATGAAATAAAAAATAGTTAAAGACACGACTTGAGAGGCGGCCCAGAAGGAGTTTGAAAGATCATTTTCCCCTGGAATCCAGCCGTATCATATATTTATGAAAGATCATTCTGTTTGGTGTCGGTTCCTGAGTTCCCCCAGCTACACCTGAATCGGATAGACCCCGCCGCTAACAACAAACAACATGGTGACGCACGCCTAATTGTGGAGCGCACCCTGCCAACTGCCAAAGTTTAAACTGCCCACCGCGGCGCTCTGGCTCTCGCTCGCTCTCGCTGGCGCTAATTGGCTCCGAGGCAATAGCCAAGACTTGTGCCAAGTCTCCGATTACACTTACAGTACATGGCTGTTTACTAAGAGACCACATGCAGTGCAACAGAGCGTAAGACCGCCGAAACAAGACAAGATAATGCTTTGTGCCGGCTTTCCGAGTCCATAGGCGTTTTCGATGTGATAAGGTAATGATATAAAAGACCCACGCGCAGGTAAGGTTAAACTCCGGTCTTTTGCCTCGTTGTAATAGAGTCTTGTTCGGTTTCTGGTAGAAAGCAGTGCCCGCACTGTGAGAAGAATTATGCTAACCGAGGTGAACTTAGCCGGCACTTAGCTGCGGCTCATCCTGACAAAGTTCGAAGGACACCACGCGGTGGCCGGAAAGCCGACACAAAGCATTATCTTGTTGTCTTGTTTCGGCGGTCTTACGCTCTGTTGCACTGCATCTGGTCTCTTAGTAAACAGCCATGTACTGTAAGTGTAATCGGAGACTTGGTGTGCTGTGCACAAGTCTTGGCTATTGCCTCGGGGCCAATTAGCGCAAGCGAGAGCCAGAGACAGAGCCAGAGATGGTGGGTATCAATATGTGCAGCAAACAGTTAGGGCACGCCGGGGTAATTCGGCACAAAAACTTTTCATTGGAATAATATTCTGCTAGAATAAAAGAAGCTAAAGCGTGTACGTAGCTACAGGATAGCACCGTTACTTCGCTGTCGAATTGGGTGGGAGGGAAGCGGCGCGGCATTCGTTGCACTTCTGATGTGGGGAGATCACTCGAACTGCAAATTTTGAACACAGACGACCGAATGTGGTATCAGATGACTGCTTGACGATCTCGTGATTATTATTTTACACATAAACATCTAATTACTGCATGCTATGTTCAGCTTTACCTCAGATACGTGTTTTTGGTTCCGGTCCGGAACAAGTCCTGTAAAACGTGTGCACCCAAATTGTAACTCTTTAACAAATATGACCAAATGCGGTTTCAAACAACCGGTTTTGACTTCTACATTATTGTTTTACACACCTGCACATCCACAACCAATTACTGCATGCTATCACAGATTACGCGCTCTCGTCTATTTCATCGATTATCGGCCGATTACCCCGGAACCCACTAAGAAAACTTTCTATAAAATTCATACGCATTCGTACATTCGTTCCCAAGACCAGATCGGTACACCATTACCCTAGCTACAGAATAAGCACAGCTAGAAAGATAGGGATCAAAACCCCAGGACCGTGGCCCTTTTTAAATGACGATCATCACTATGAAAAAAAAACAGGAAAAAGAAGTTTCCTCAGTCATCTTTTGAAAGATAGCTACCAATTTTATTATGTGAGTAGGCCTAACTTAGATGCATATTTCGGCGCATTTACTTTCAGAGATCCATGGATAACAAATTAAAAAATAAAAAAAGAAAAATTCGCCATCACGACATCCACTTACTGAAACATCTGTAGCATTCGAGTCCACCTACAGGTATGTCTGCCCAAGAGCATATGTGTAGATATGACAATTTGCTATCGATTAAGCATCAATATAACAATCTTCGTCCAAGCACCGGGACGGTGGCCCTTTTTAAACAGAAAATGCCACAAATTATCTGTATACTTGAAACACTAATCGGCGCAAGTAGTGATCTCCGATCTGATTCTCCGATTTTGATACAGCGACACTACCCCCCCCCCCCCCCCCAACCAAAATGGAACTAACGGTTTCTGTTTAGCACTATGATCAGAGGCCGTATGCAGGCGTTTTGGGCTAGTTAGTACTAAGTTTGGCCTAGTACTAGGGCTAGTTAGAACTAGAACTAGAACTAGAGCTAAGTTTCTAGTGTATGCTCGCGTTAGTACTAATTCTAGTTCTAACTCTAGTAAGAAAAGCGCGCTGTGTAACCGTAATGCAAGGGCAATAGGTGTGCTTATCAAGTCTATCCTCGTCATCTGATTCCTTTAACATGCCCTCTTTGCTGCAGACAACAAAAATTCAACTATGCCGTGTCTTAGTATTGTCGCAGCAGCATAAATGGCCGGTCAAAGTCAAGTATATCTATGAAATGGGGAGCTATATGGTTATCCGACTGTAATACCCTACTCTTTCAGAACAACACCATCCAAAAAAATCTATGTATACGTTGAAAGAAGTGACTCTGAATCAAAGTAGCAGTAACAGAAAGATTGGCAATTAGAGGCCTTTGTCTCAGCTCTCCGAAGTGTCAGTGTGTGGTAGTCAATAAGCAGATCGTTGTCGCCATTTTCGCGCCGGCGACGCAAGTCAGTCCGCAAATCAATTGCTTGCCACAAACCAAATAATGTCCGATAGTCACATATTTTGTTCAGTTAAAAATGCTGTTAACAAATCCGATAGAAAGTTGCATTTTGCTGTTAAAAACATTCTATCTAAAGATGATACTGGATTTGGAAATAGTAGGAAACTTTTATTTAATAATTGATTCGTCGGTCTAAGTTGCATGATGATGACCCACATCTTGCCTCCTTAAGTTGCCAAAATTCTAACTACTACTGTGTATTCTGCAGTTATACCTTCACTAAACAGATTTTGCTACCGTACCAGACATGTCAGTCGTTTGCAGACAAGAATAGAAAGTATTGTATTTTCCAGCATTTATGGACATGAAATTTTAGTCGGATTTTATTGTATTCAAAACGGCCGGGTGAACAATCAGCTGATGGTAGCGGAAAAGGAATAGAAACAATGTAGCCAGTAAATAAGAGCTATATGTTCCGTTTTCTGTTTGCCTTGCACAGTTCTTTGTCGTTGTCCTATCGTCCAGCTGTCACGCGGTGTAGCAGGCGATGCTTAACAACAAAGTCCTTTATGCCAAGGCAGTAACGGACCATCAACACTGCCAGTATACAACTAAAGACTGGCCACAACACACGCACTCCGGGAGAGCACAAACTAGAGTCAGCCGCAAGGCAGGTGCGCAGGGAGAGAAAGTGATTGTTTTCAACACTGCCTTGCGTCTGGCTCTATTACTACGCAGAGCTACAGACTAGGGCGCGGCCAAGTGGCATGGCAGGCCGAGCCCGATCGATAATTTAGCCTAGACAACCAACACACAAGACGGCATGTACGTACCACAGCAGCATGTACGTACAAGCGATCACATATCAACACCCTTTTCTTCTTAAAGGCCGTCTTCTGCTAGTTGTAGTCCCAGTCCCCATAGCGGTCCACCGGTCTTCGTTCTCTGAGAGGGTAGCGGCGCTCTGCTGCCTGCTGGCCGGTCTCTAGCTCGATCACTTCTGAGCTCGCTGGGGAATCTGGCACGCGCTGCATGTTCCTGGCGTTCCACAGCTGACCGTCTGACAGTTTGTAGTTGAATCTGCCCAGAACTGCCGTCACTGTGTAGCATTTTCGGGACCAAGGCGACTGTCCTTTGGGAGTGTGGCTCCTCTTGACACGAACGCGTTGTCCTTTGCGGTACATCTGCTGCCAGGGTGGCGTCTTTTTGTCTCCTTTTTCGCCGCTCCTATTCGATTTTGCGGTGTTAGCAACATTTTTGTTGGCGTTTTCCGGAGACTCCTTCTCTTTCTCTTTTGTGGGGCGTGACTGGCGGCAAACTTCAAAAGCAAGCCGCGGCTGTCGTTTGAACA
Organism: Sabatieria punctata; assembly: GCA_030248155.1. Classification (NCBI taxonomy): domain Eukaryota; kingdom Metazoa; phylum Nematoda; class Chromadorea; order Araeolaimida; family Comesomatidae; genus Sabatieria; species Sabatieria punctata. The sequence continues at coordinate 49,692 of JASANB010003927.1, forward strand.
TCTTCTCAGCAGGGCTCTGTTGTTCACCTTCCTGGGCTGTGGCTCGGTAGTGGCACAGAGTCTGAGTCAGTCCTTCCTCCCACTCCTGAGTCCTGGCGAAGGTCTGAATGTGGTGTTTCAGATACCGGTTGAACACCTCCACGAATGCGTTTTGCTGTGGTGTGTAGACTGGAGCTTTCTGGTGGAAGATATCCCTCTCCTGCAGAAATTCTTCAAACTCCAGGCTGACAAACTGTGGTCCATTATCCGTGAGAATCCTGGCAGGATTGCCATATCGAGCAAAAACCTGCTTCAACCACTGAATGATTCTTTTTGATGACGTGTCAGTGGTGCAGAGAATTTCCGGATACTTGGAGTAGTTGTCCAGCAACACCACGATGCACTTCTTGTGGGCTGGGGCTGTCTCAAACGGACCGGTGATGTCCATTGACAGTTCTACCCATGGCTCCTCCGGTGTGTACAGGTGTTCTCCGTGTGTGGGCACCTTGGGCTGCGACTTGGCGGAATCTAGGCAGGCACTGCAGTGACGCACAAACTCCTCGCTTTCTGTGGCCATTCCCGGCCACCAGTAGCCTTCTCTGAGCTTGCGTTTGTAGCGAACGATCCCAGGGTGTCCTTCGTGGGCTTTGCTGAGTAGTTCTCTTCGGAGTGGACCTGGAACAACGATCTGGCTGTTGTTTCGCAACACCAGTCCTGTTTTGTCCTCCACCGAAAACTCGTCCTTCATCCTGTGATAAGGCAAGTTGCAAAATTGGCTGGGCAATTTGGCTTTGTCTGGCCAACCCTCCAGGCAGTATTGCTTGACTTTGCTCAGCACTGGATCGTTCCTCAGAGCTTTGGCGATTCTTCCAGCTGAGAATCCCAACTCCTTGACGCAACGAATCACTCCACTTGGTGCAGAATCGGGCTGCAGGCGCGACAAGACATCTGCCATGTGGTTGTTGTCACCAGGCATGTACTGCACATCATAGTCGAACACGTTGAGTCTGTGCACCCAACGTTCGAATTTCTGCGATTTTCTCTGGTTCGCCTGTCGATGTAGTAGTGCTTGCAGCGCTTGGTGGTCAGTTCGAAGCGTGAAGTGTCTGCCGAGCAAGTATTTCTCCCAATACTCGCAGAAAAACATCGCCGCATAAGCCTCCTTCTCGGTGGTGTCCCACTTTCGCTTGGTTGCGTCCAGAGTGTGGTGTCCAAATGCGACTGGGAATTCCTGGCCGTAGTGCACCTGTGACAGCATCCCACCAATGCCATAACCAGATGCATCGGTAGTGACAAAGGTCTGCTTTAAGGGATCGAACATCTTGAGGCGCAGTCCCTTCGGTCCGCCGAGCAGCTTTTTCACTTGTTCGAACGCCTCCTGAGTCTCCCGACCCCACACGAACTTCGTGTTAGCCCGTGTGAGTGCTCGAATTGGTTCCAGCTTGTCGCACAGTGAGGGCACGAACTTGCTCAAGTAGTTGACGGCTCCCAAGAAACTTTGCACGTCCTTGATGTTTTTAGGTGGTGTCATCTGCCGCAGGCTCTCCAGTTTGTCTGGATCTGGCTTGACACATCCTTTGCAGATCACATGGCCCAGGAACTTCACTGATGATTGAGCAATGATGCATTTCCGCAGGTTGAGGCGTAGATTCTTCTCATTCAAGCGTTGTAGCACCTGCTTCAAGCTGTCATCGTGTTCCCTTCGATTTGCTCCATACACCAAAATGTCATCGATGTAGGGCTGACACCCTGGCACACCTTCCAGCGTTTCGTGTACCAGTTTCTGGAATACTGCTGCACTGTCCTTCAAACCCATGGGCAGCTTCTTGTAAGCGTAGTAGCCCCATGGTGTAACAGTTGTTGTCAGCAGCTGGCTGTCCTCATCCAATTCTGCATTGAAGTATCCTTTCAGCAGGTCGATTTTGCTGAAGACTTCCGCCTGACTGAGTCTGTTGTACAGCAAATCGTGGATGTTTGGCAGCGGGTACAGCACTGGATCGATGTCCTTGTTGAGCGGACTCAGATCGCTGGTTATCCTGACTGATCCGGGGTCATCTGGTTTCTCCACGACCACCATGCCGTGTACTCGATCGGCATGCTCAACTCGCTCCCAGATACCTTGGCGTTCCATCAGCTCGACGGCTTCTTTGGCTCTCTCCTCAAAGCGTACTGGGATCGATCTTACAGGCTGTCTGGGTGGCGTTTTTGCGCCTGGTTTGAGCCGAATTCGATGTTTGAAGTCTGGGTAGGTGCCGACCTCCTTTTTCGTCAGGTTTGACAACTCTGCCAGCAGTGGTTGCAGTCCTGCCGTCCTCCAAGTCTCCAGCGCATCTGGCTGTGAAATTTGAGGTGTTTTTGGCTGCTGCTCCTTCGGCACTCGACTGGCTCCTCCCGGTCCAGGTTTCTGCACAGTTGCGCATCTGGGGTCCTCCTGGATAGTGGTGCTGTTCGAATCCACATCGATATGCACTCCTCCCAGTGCACGCAGCGCATCCATGCCCAGTGTATTGTTGCATGTGTTGCCAAACACATACACTGGCACTGTCACTGACCGTCCTGCTAACGATAACTGCGCCCTGAATTGTCCTCGGGTAGCGATTGTAGAGTTGTCGAAATTCGCGAGTCGTTTGGCAGGCTTGACAGCAGTCTGTCCAAAGCACTTGCGCCACTCGGATTCCGTGATTCCAGTAACGTCTGAGCCAGTGTCTACCAACATCCTCAGCACGCGACTCTGCTGGTCCTTCTTGTCTGGTGTGATCAGCACCTGACAGTGTACTGATTGTTGTAGACTTCGAATTGAGGCTCCTCCTCCTTTGGCGATGTCCCTCACTCGAATGGCCCGATTCTTGTTGCTGGATCGTCCTGATCGGCACACATTAGCGAAGTGGCCCACTTTTTTGCATTTGTGGCACTCCTGTCCCTTCGCTTGGCACGAATCGGCGTTAGCTCTGTGGCCATGTCTGCCACAAGCTGTGCAGGCATCTGCTGCAGTTGACTTTCTCCCTGTAGGTGGGTTGGAATCCTTTTTGGCTGCGGCGGCAGGCTGGTGGAGGCGTCCTTGGCCTCCTCTCTGTCCCTTTCGTCCTCCGCGCTGATTCCGTCCCTGACTGGCCGCACTGATCTGCGCAGGTCGACTTCCTGTCAGTTTGGCAGCATCCTGGCGCGCCGTCTCATCTGCTTGGGCGATTTCCGCGAATCGGTCTAGGTTGACCTCCTTTTGGGTTAGCAACTTCTCCTGCGTATCGCGGCAACTCAGTCCTTTGACCATCTGAATGGCCAACAGGTATTCGATGAGGTCTCCTTCCGTGATGACACCCTCAGTGACTGGAAAGCTGCACTGTTGTATCAGCAGGCGTAGCTCCCTCAAGTAGTCAGCGATTGGTTCACCAGAGTGTTGAGTCCTCTGTAGAAAATCGAAGTGTGCTCTGACTGCATTGGTAGGGCGATGAAAAATCCTCCTGGCAGCAGCTAGGAAATCCAGGTAGGTAGTCTGATTGTCAGTGAATTCCCTCTGGCTGGAGAACTGCGCCAATGCTGCTGCTCCAATGTAGGATGTCAGAAACTTCTTTTTCTCCTGGTCGTTGAGTTTGCCGCCGGCCGGTCGGGTTTCATCGATTCCTGTGATGAAATCAGTGAATAGTCTTTCCCATAACGGCCACATTAACACTGGTGACTCTCCTGGAAGAGCCCAGTACCGATCCGGTGGTGGCAGGTAGAGTTTGCTGGGTCCCGGCTGTGCCATCAGTAGAGCGACTGGGCACTAGGCGGGATGTCCTGTAGACTGTAGAGCAGCGGCGTTGTTTTGTCGATGCGGTGCTGGATCGACGGTAGAGCAACGGCGTTGTTTTGTCGATGCGGTGCGGGATCGACGGTAGAGCAGCTGCGTTGGTTCGCCGATGCGTTGTTGTTTGTCGCCGGTGCGGTGCTTGAATCGCCGATGCGGTGTTGTCTGTCGCCGGTGCGGTGTTTGAATCGCCGATGCGGTGTTGTCTGTCGCCGGTGCGGTGTTTGAGTCGACGGTGCGGTGTTGTTTGTCACCGCTGCGATGCACGAGTCGTTCCGTTTGAGTCGACAATGCGGTGTTGTTATTCACCGCTGCAGGCGTTCCCTTTGAGTCGACTATGCGGTGATGTTTATCACCGCTGCAATGCACGAGTCGTGTTGTTCCGTTTGAGTCGACAATGCGGTGTTATGAGTCACCGCTGCAAGCGTTCCGTTTGAGTCGACTATGCGGTGTTGTTTATCACCGCCGCGATGCACGAGTCGTTCCGCGAGACGTACGGTTCCTTCCGCGAGACGCACGAGTATGTCCCTTCCGGCTACCAATGAGGCGGGCCACACTGCAGTTGCACGCCCTCCAACCAGAGCAAACGACACACACGGCACTCTCCGTCCAGAGCAATTGACACGCACGCACACACGTCCGTCCGTCCTTACTGGAAGCAGGTTGTAGAAAACCAACTCACTCGTCGGCAGTCGCGTCGTCTTTCTTGTTGGCGGTGGCAGTCCGCTGCGGTTCGAATTGCACGCCGGTCGCCACTGTTCCGTTTTCGGTTTGCCTTGCACAGTTCTTTGTCGTTGTCCTATCGTCCAGCTGTCACGCGGTGTAGCAGGCGATGCTTAACAACAAAGTCCTTTATGCCAAGGCAGTAACGGACCATCAACACTGCCAGTATACAACTAAAGACTGGCCACAACACACGCACTCCGGGAGAGCACAAACTAGAGTCAGCCGCAAGGCAGGTGCGCAGGGAGAGAAAGTGATTGTTTTCAACACTGCCTTGCGTCTGGCTCTATTACTACGCAGAGCTACAGACTAGGGCGCGGCCAAGTGGCATGGCAGGCCGAGCCCGATCGATAATTTAGCCTAGACAACCAACACACAAGACGGCATGTACGTACCACAGCAGCATGTACGTACAAGCGATCACATATCACTATACGTTATGTCGTTTTTGCTATGCGTAAGCTATCTAAGCCACTACCAATAGCTAGGGTAGTACTCTGTCCTTAAATGCGAGGCAAAAATTGCTCAAAAATAACCTTACAAGCAACAAAAAAGAACAAACTAGGGCTGTCTAGTAAGCTCGTAGCAGTCTAGGCGATTTGGCTAGTACTAACTAGATAGTACTAAGCACTAAAAACGCGTGCATACCAGTTAGTTTAGTACTAGCGCCGATTTCTAGTTCTAAGCAGAAAACCGCTAGATCTAGGCCTAGTTCTAACCGCGTGCATACGGCCTCAGGTCTTAGGTTCCAACTCCAATGGGCACTACGTATTCAACTATCCGGACATTTTCGCCGTTATAAGGGAGTAATGATTTGGTGGGGAAAAGGTACACCACGGAAAAGTCGTACGGCAAAGTGACTGTGACTACTGGATTTTGCATATCCGATTTAACAGAACCGTGAATCTCACTCAGGTTAATTGGCTAACAAAACCTCCCATGTGTACCTTTTTGAAAGATTTTATGGCTTTAATAGAAAATTGAAATGCAATTTAGCAACAAAATATGTTGCAGATAAAATGACTTATGGAGTAGTGAAATTTTGGCCGCCGATCATGTGCAAAAACTGGATTGCAACTTTAGTAGGATTGATCGTAGACCCATTAATATTTTTTGAGTAGTCGTATTTTTGAGATTCTTGAGGAACGAGGAATCCGAATCTATATCCGCGCAAAAATTGGCGCTTTTCCAAAAAGTCGATTTTTAGGCCCCTATCTTCTAAAAATTAATATTATGCAAGTTTCATGAACAGTGTAGTAATCTAGTTGATGAGAGGAACAGTTCCGTATGTACAGTACATGTATGGGGTTTGCACTGCGCGTAAATAGGGGACACTGCCAGATTCACCCAGCGCCAAAGATTTCTAGACAGACTTTAGTATCTGATGTACATAGTGCTTTATTAAATTGAAACGCTTGCAGCTGGTTTCCGCTGTCAGTTTCTTTGGGGAAATCCAGATTTGTTCCAAATCAGCATCACTTAGATCTACAAAAACCTGCTCCCATCTTTCCTGACCCGTGCGTTTAACATTATGTGGAGGTGGAGGACTACAGAGAAGAGGTTTGAAATGCCGTCCATTACGGACACCTGTGCTCATACTAAGTAAAGACTAACGCTGCCACCGGATTCTATCTGTCTTTTCTTGAAGGGCAGTATCAATGCGCCAATAAGCTTTCATAGCTGTGACTATTTGAATATGATTTAGCTATGTGTATCGTTTGGAATCCAGTTCATACCTGATTGTAAATTCGGTATACGTATGAAATTCTCCTTGGTTATTAAGAAAGCAAGTAATTTCATCTGCACGTTCTCTGCGTAATTCATCAAAGTAAAATGGTTTCTTTCCAATCAACAGAAATTCATCATTACTAACTTTACTAGACAACATACTACTTTTTTGAGGGTTTGCGGTTACAGTTGTAGCTACCTTCCAAGCATATCTAAAATTTCTCTATAAAACTGAAAATTCCAGTTAATCAATATCATAGTCGCATTGCAGCAAATACATCACTCCGCCTTAATGTTCCAACCGTATCTATTAATAATTTTTGCCCATCTGCATTTTGGTAATCATACATGGGCCGGGGGTAAGGGGGTATACCCCTCCCCCTCGCCGGCCCATACCCCCCTCGGCCGGCCATACCCCCCTAGCCCCCCTCGGTCTCCATACCCCCTCCGGATTTTTCCGGCCCATGTATGTTTGGATTCATAAGAAATCTGCAGATCGATTTAATCTTGATATACTGCAGTTTTCATGCTCTGCCATTGGGATCTTCAGACCACCAAGTTCTATTTCTAATTCGTTATTTATTTATTTATTTATTTATTTATTTATTTTGTCGCCCAAGCAAGACAACATGTTAGTACAATGTAAACGAACAGCGCAGAAAGAGTGTTAGTGGGCAACAGGTGCACAATGTCTAAAAAGAACGGTGCACCTTTACTGAAACATGAGGAAGCCCGAAAGATCCATTTTCTTTAGTTTCTCCGTGAAAATCGTCAAATTTCTAGATTCTACAATATCGTTAGGTAAGGAATTCTATTTATTCTAAGTTATTTTACTAGGTCATTGCTGTAAGGATAAATGAGATAAATGCGTAAAGTATTTACAAGCTGTGTCCTCCTGCAGCGCACCAAAATGAATTTGTTGGGATCAGAAATCATTTTCGTCCAGTTGTAACATATCCAATTGGTTCGACCATAATAGTTTTCGCTGAAATGAAAAAAAAGAACAAATTACGTATAAACACAGGATAGCACAACTGATATTGTCGATTGAGATCAGATTCGTTGACTGGTCAGCTTCGTCGAAATCTGACGCTGGTGGGTGAGTTTCGTCGACTGGCCGGAATTACCGGATCAGTTTGGCAGACTGGTCAGTTTCGTCGACACAACAAAGAGTTGCCTTAGATTCCTGATTATTTCCAGCATAGTGTAGATAAAAAATTTCCCATCGACTTTTTGGCCTTCACTCAATCGTTTTGTTCTCGGTTAGTTCTTTATCGTTTTGGCTCAAATTTTCAACCAAAATTAACAAGACAACTGAATACATTATGTAAGGTAGCAGTGCAAATTCTAAGTCGTGCTGCTTTTATGAACCGAAAATTAAGAATCAGGGTTGTCCAAGTCTATTTTTGATTCATTCAAAGAGTATGGCTAGGTACGTTTGCACGTAGCTACGCTTGCATAAATATCAGAGCGTTGTAGATTTCATTCTTATGTTTAGAGTGACATGGACAACCGAAAATTTTTCCTCTACAGCGTAGAGTGTACGTACGTACGGTACAATATGTGACCGAACGGAAAGGCTCTTTTTTTGTCCGGCTGTACATTGTAAGGTTGACCCAGAGACTAAGCTTAAACTGAAGCACTATTAAAACGGTGAGTCTGGACTGTGGGCAACTGATTCGGATTTCGCTGCAATAAAAGTTCCTCTTTCTGCGTATAACAGCAATAACTTCTGATTTCCCTTGATCTGCACTAGGTAAGTGCCAGCTTTTCAGATACATAGAATGGTTCTCAGAAGAAATCGCTTTAATTACTTTAGTTTTGCGGTCCAGCTGCATCGATGATTCAATAAGACTGCCGGCGTGCAGTTCTCCCAGCGGAAACGGGTAATCAGTACCGAGTACGACTCTATTCTGAAATCCTCTAAATTATGCCGCCGTCAATGAACTGTGTCAATTGGCGCCCGCGAGAGCAGCAGTGGGTAGCTCAGAAACTGTGACAGTTTCTAATCAGGACTCTCTATGTAGATACGCAAATTGTTTGATAGGCAAAACACGCGCCGCGGACCGTCCCAGTTTTATGAGCGGCACCCGGCGCTAGGCCGGACAAGGAAAAATTGGATTGGGGCCATAAATTTGGAAGCCGTTCTAACAGCCCCACTATACACTGCACAGACCTCTCCCACCACGTCGATCAACAACTGCAAGGCGCCAACGTCGTGCACCAAGGAGTCGGTGTAAAACTGGCCGTGGAACGTGCTTGGGCATCGATGGCAGTCGGTGGCACAGAGGTCGGGTCGCACCTAAAGCTCAGTCTGCTCTACCGTCTGCTGCTTAGGGCATCTTACCGCGTAGCCGTGCGATACGCGACCGTGTATGAACGGATAGGCACCGCCGCCGTGAGCAAAACAAAGTTTGAGCCGAGGAAAGCGCTCGAGCACACCGCCTAACAAGACGCTGCAAATAGCTTGCGCAGTCTCTGCGGGCATGGCTGCAATACGTAGTTACGGTGTTAGTGAATTGTTTAATCTTCCATTCTACAGTAATGGCATACCTACTAGCCAGGGAAGCCAATATTTGTCCAGTCGTCCGTTCCAAGAGTCCATATCCCAGGGATGGACGAAAAGACAAACCCCAAGATCTTGAGCTGTCTAAAGGGCCGATCTGTCAGTTAGCTGACTAGCTGAGCACTCAGCACCTGATAAATGGGATCCAGCTTAGGACTGTCCAAATTCATTTCATTTATGTGGGATCCGATTTCAAAGCCACGGAAGCCCAAGTCTCCGACGCACCGCTTCAGTTCCTGGAATGAAATTGGCAGAGTGTTGGTACGAACCAACTACGTACGTATCTCAGCAGTTATTTCATTTAAATACATCTACAGAACACAGACTGGAGGACAAGTGAACCCTCATACAAGCGTGACATAATCACAGACACCATTGCTTGCGATACAGCAGCAGCACACGGCAGAGTGGAATGCCGATGACTACGTAGTAGTAGTAGTGGCACAGCTGGTTTTGGGCAGAGTCAATCTACACATCCACAGCCAAATCACTGAACTCTCAGCCCAAGTAAAACCACCAGTAGAAAATATTGAACAATACAAACAAAGTAGGAAACATCAATGAGGAAATTCTGTCGATTTTGAGCGCCAACAGATCCTTGCGAGTGTGCACTCTGAGCGGAGCTTCACGTTTCTGAGGCAACAGTGGCACTTTGGCCGGGTCCTGCGGCGACGGCGGCACCATGTTCTGCTTGCAGGGACAGTGACAGGACGTCATTTGACTGAGCGCCATCTTCAGATTGCCGTTGAGACTCAGCCCCAGACCTGGCGGTCGGTAGCCGTAGTCGTTGTCGCGCGCCAAAGTCAGTAGCGGGGAGACACTGCCCAGCGTGGGCGGGGTGTAGTACCCCTTGGGAGGGGGAGGCGGCAACGTCTTGCTGCTAATGCCCTGATAAGTGTCGTAGGAAGGCGGAGTGGTGGTCGGGCGGTCGCGGTGTCGGCGTCTGCGGTGACTGCCGGTGTAGACGGGCGCCGACTGGGAGCCGGTGCTGCTTGTGCGCACGTGCAAGTTGGTCTGCTCCCTCTCCACCGTCGGCTGTTCCTGATTGACCGAGGGGTCGTTGGCGTCGCGACTCAGGTAGCCGACCCAGGCCAACTCGAGAAGTGAAGAGAAGACGAAAGTCATGCAGGAAAGCATCCAGACGTCGATGGCTTTCACGTAGCTGACTCGAGGTAAATTGCGGATAATATTGCCGAACTGGAAAGTCATGGCTAAGAGAGAGTTGACGCCGAGCATGGTGCGAGCGGGAATGGCCTTGGTGCCGAGACAGAAGGCAATCCAGGCTGAAACAGTGTCAGTCGGCTGTGTGTGGCTACATACGTGGTGCACTCACAAATGAAAATGGTGAGGAAGGTCGGCAAGTAGGCCTGCAGTATGTACCAACCGTATCGGCGTTTGAATTGGAATTGCATTGTCAACTCGTGCCAATCCCCAGCAGGGTACTCCTAGAATGGGCCAAAGTTACAAACGAGTCCAATCAGGCGCTCTGCCCATATCAACTGCTGCCGCTTTCAGCGATGGCCCGCTCTGCCTAAAAAGCCCACTAAATGACACTGCGCACGAATTTTTTGGCTGGCGACTCGTTGGTAGACGGGCAAGTTTAGACGGGCGACTGGCAGCAGTCGATAGGGACCATCAGCCGTGCTGGGTGGGCGTTCGAAATCAATACAACTTTCTTATCTTCTGATTTCATGGGCAACAAGCGCAGTCAGAGATCGAGCCGTCCCAGCCACACCTGCCGCCCAAATTGATGGGGCTCCCACCCAAACACACAGCACACGTACCACTTCATTGCGATAATTGATGATATCGACCAGCGCATAATCTGCGAGCTCCATCTTCTCCCGCATCTGACTGACGCCCAGAGAAGTCCAATTCATCTTCACCTCGTCGGTGTTGTAATTGAAGCTCTCGAAAGTCAACTTACAGTTGACAGTGTCGAAAGGAAAGCCGGTCAAATCCATCTCGCACGGCCCGGTCAGTTTGAGTCGGTAGTTGGTCCAGACCGAGCCGTTGGGGTAAATCATGAGAAACACGTTGGGAAAGGGCGACTTGTGAATCTCGGCAGTTTTGGAGTTGATAAAGCACGAATTGGGCGTCCACAGCTTCTCGAGTAGTTCGTTGTTCAAGGACAGATTGAATTTGCAGGGGTTCAGCTCCTCGTAGTTGAGGGCCGGGTCGAGCCACATCTCGCTGATGTAGATGTCTAGCTGGAAGTCGGAGGTGATGTCGGAGATGGTGGTGATCTCCTGCACCCACACCTCCACCTGCACCTCCACCCCGCCGCCAGGCACCTTGTGTCGGTTGTAGCTCTCGTTGATTATGTTGCCCAGAATGTAGGAGTCGTTGGTGCAGGGGCGCAGCGGTCTGGCCTTGGACAGCAAGTGGGAGACGCCTACAGAGAGGGAGTACTCGGGGGCGTCGAGGGCTGAGAGCGGCCCTCCGGTCATCAGCAGCAGCAGGAGGAGGCGCAGGTGCATGGAGCGACAGTTGACAGGAGTGAGCGGCCGGTGCAGCGATCAATTTGATTGCATTACTTAGCGTAGCATCCCGAAATAAGCCTCCACTGGTGGTAATCAAGTTGGCTTGGCACAGTCATTAGAAGGCTTCATCCTTGAGTGTGCAAAAAGAGATTGGGGGCCCGGCCCAGCTTTGGGCACATCAACTTTACGAGGCAAATGGCTGGCAGACAGCGCCAGCAGAGAGCGCCCGGCCGCCGCAGGAAGGAAGGGCGCAATATTATTTTCTTCTCTGAAACAATCAATGGCCAGATTGGGATAATGTGACACAGGGATTAGTTTGCATTGATCTCCCACTGCTGCTGGTGGCCAATGATAAGACGCGAGCACGGAGAGAAGGTAGCGGCTAATCACAGCCGCTAATTGCCGCCTTGCGGCCCGTCTCTGCTCATTACTGAGCGCTATTGAACTTGTCCATTGTACAAGCAAACAACGACCTGTCACCGCCTTCCATACACAATTCATGAGATCGATCTTCACACGCCAATCCACTTACACAGCCACTTGGACTAATGCGGGATCGGCTCCCTCTACCGTACTACCTCCACTGCCAGTTGCGCATCCTGCATCGGCAGCGTCCCCAGACCCACGAACCTCCGCCGGAACCGACGCACCACGTCTGCCAACTGGTCGTTGACCAGACGACACAGATCGAGCGTGTCCTGCGGCCGCGCCTGAAACAGTGCTCAGTGCTCCTTCTGCTTGCATGCGCCGGACGCACCCAGTAGCTGAACATCACCGGCACTGTGGACAGAACTTGCACGTCCACGTGTTGGCGGTCCATCTCTGCCAGTCGCGTCTCGGCATGCCAGCAGTTTTTATTGACCACACGAAATAGTTGTCCATCACGAGTCATCCGAGCTTGTCGGCCGTCGGCCGAGTGCTCTAGCTGGATCCAGCCGCCGTAGCCGTATTTCTAAATGGGACGCTGTTTGGGCACATAAACTTAAAATCGAACCTTCTTCAGATCTGGCCATTTTTCAGGCAGAATATGACAATGAACGTCCATCAGTCGTTGCTCCATCGCATTACACACGCCGTCACGCAACCTGCTCACTGATCTGACCACATCAGTGAACGTTTGATAACACCTGCTAGGCTGCGCCACACACCAATCTACTGATACTCCACTGATACAGAACTGGTTATCTGTCTTGACCGTTAACTTGAGTGACTAGCAAGAGTTGAGTCTTGCGCACGCTAAAGGAAGAACGGCGGACCCTTTTTCGGAACTGACTACCCCAATCGGTTTTCATTATTAATTTTAATGAAAAGGCCACTTCTTGCTTGATTGAAATAAAACTTTCGCACAATGTAGATCTATGACACTGATATTATTTTGCAGAATTTCAGAGAGATGCAGTCGTTAAACCATGAGTATAAATACTGTAATTAACATGCATGTTGCGAGAAAGTCAGCGTAGCTATAAGGGAAGGCAGTCATACATGTAACAGGGGGTCTGCCCCCACCCGCCCTAGGCCAGACCCCCAGGATGGGGCCCCCGAGACGATTTTTCTGGCAAGTAATTTTTCGAGCAAATATTTGCGATTTTTTACAATTCCAGACACGAAAATTACTAAAATCGCCTGCAACACGGCTTTTTAGCTGTATTTCAGCCCAAATTAGCGATTTTTGACGATTTTAACTGAAAAATTGCGTTTTTTGCAATTTTTGAGCGTTTTTAGTACTAACCCGCTCTAGAATTGGGGCTCAGACCCCCGCCGGCGCCAGACCTCCCAACCCCTTCCTCATTCGGCGGATGACCTGTTACATGTATGACGGCAGTTAAACGACTTTTATATTTTGCTTAATATTTTGTATCATATTTTGGCATATTTTTATCTCTCAGTGTCTCCACTCAAACGATCACCATTATTCATTTCTTTAGATATAGAATAGTGGTGGCCTTTCTGGCGATGCACTCCACGCTTCCAGAACATTCCCTATTAGCGAGATATTGGACAAAAACTGAAAAATTTCCAAAAAATATCGCCTCCTTTTTTCCGAAAAATCGTTATAACTTCTGCCAGTTATGCCCCAGCTATACAATTATTTTAAACAAAGATGTAACATTAAGGCCAAATACAGTATAGATAAAAAATGTCCCATCGCTTTTTCCGCCTTCACTCAAACGTTTCGTTCTCAGTCACTGCTTTACCGATTTGGCTCAAATTGTCAGCAAAAATTAACAACATGGCTGGCTAAATATTCTGCAAGTTTAGTGCGAAAATTCCAACGGAAAAAATTTTTTGAACTGAAAAGTGAAAATCATAGTGGTCTGTGTAAATTCAAATTTCCCGCCTAGTTGCGGCGCTATCGCTTAGATAGTTGCAGTAATTATCGGGCGGACATTTGGTCATAACATATTCAGACGGCAGCCCTCTGGCTTAAGTAGCACTAAAATTGGGAAACTTTAAAAACTCACGAAAAATCGATTTTTCCTTCAAAAACGCAGTTTTCTGCAGTGTCTCACTGACACTTCCAAAAATTATTCAATTATTAACAGATTTTCTTGAAATTTTCAGGGCTCGTAAAGAACTCATGCACACATATTTCAGGCAAGTTTGGCCGCAAATTTCCTATCTTCAAGATTTTATGGCAAATTCAATCAGTAAGGTGGAAAATAAAAAAATTCGCCGTTATTTCCTACAGTATGTCCTTAACAGCCCTGCTGAGGAGTCAATCGGGGGACAGAGGCCGTATTCACCAAACATTATATGCGCTAGCTAGTACGTCTTAGCTAGCGCGTTATAGGCGTCAAGCACCACCTAAACCGTTTACTCGTATTCACCAACCAAACAGGTATACTGTACTAGGGAGTAGAACGTTATAGATCGGCTAGAGTGCTCTCGAACGCCCTAGAGGCAGCGGCTAGTTGGTCTTTTTCTTTCTCTCAGTGTGCTGTGAAATGGCCGATTTGGTGCCAATTTTCAACCTTAATGCCCGCCCAGTGTATCGCGACATCTACAGCCCATTAGAGGACCTAACGGACCATCAACTCTTCAAGCGTTTTCGGCTCGATCGCCCTATTTCTCCAGAAGTTCAAGTTTGCGTTGCTCGACGCTACCTTGCATCCAACTCCTATCATCCTATCAAGAGGAAGGCGTCAAGCCATCACACCTGCCGAAAACAAAGACGGCACGGCAATCGTTTGATAGGCTTAGAACGGCCGGCCACATGGCGCACGTTTAGATCTAGCCGACACCTACACCACACGGCCACATTTGAAACATTTGCTACAGAAAATCGCCTAAAGACCTGATTAGAACTAGCTGAGAATGCCCACCTATAACGTTATTGAACTAAAACGCACTACCCTATAACATTATAGGGTTGGTGAATACATGTATCATGTTTTAGGTAAAATGTTATAGTTCCAGTACGTTATACCTAAAATCTAGTCAGTTTAGCCAGACCAACTACCTATCACGTTTGGTGAATACGGCCTCTGATTAGAACTAACTGAGAGTGCCCACCTATAACGTTATTGAACTAAAACGCACTACCCTTTAACATTATAGGGTTGGTGAATACATGTATCATGTTTTAGGTAAAATGTTATAGTTCCAGTACGTTATACTTAAAATCTAGTCAGTTTAGCCAGACGAACTACCTACCACGTTTGGTGAATACGGGCTCAGAAGCAACGCTCTGCTTGTGTTCACCGTCTTCCGATGCAGCCAGCACTAGCGTTACAACTGTACTGCATACGTAATTGGAAGAAAATATTTTTGAATAATGTTTAGCAAGGACTTAAATGCTATGCAAATCGCATAAGTTTGCATAATCCTTGTGCTGCTGGTGCTAATGTAATGTCGTTTTTCATATTGGAATGTTTGCAGAAAAACCATATGGAGCTCTAGCTGCATACTCATTCCAACTAGTGCAAAACATCAAACTTCATTGCACAAACGGAAACTGAACAAAACAATTGCGAATTTAGAACAGGTGAACAAGTGAAATGCTTAAAGCGTGAGCTGAAACATTGAAACAGAGATGAACTAGAACAATCAATACGGAATAGAGCCACCCTTTGCACTCAGTGGCGTATCCAGGATTTTGGAAAGGGGGGGGTGTAAAATTTTGAAAGTGCCTGGTTGGGCCGCTGCCCAACCAGGGTAAGAAAATTTAGCAAAATTAGCCTTCAAAAACGGGTTTAAAACGCATTCCGAGCTTAAAATTAACAGAAATTACAAGTTTTAGTAGTTTATAATGGCCTGGTTGGGCTTCTGCCCGACCATGGCGAGAAAATTTTGAAAATCTGGCCTTCAAAAACGCATTTAGAAGGCATTCTGAGCACAAAATAGACAGTTTTAGTACATACATGTAATTCATTAGTTTCTTATATTTTTGACAGACTTTTTCTTCCTACCTCCACCGCAAAGGGGGTGTACACACCCTACACCCCCCTGGATACGCCACTGTTTGCACTAATGACAAGTTTGCACCGGTTGGTCATGGAATGCACACAATTTTGCAGCACAGTGTAGCGAATACGGTGCCATTCAAATGCAAGAGCTTCCCACAACTCATCTCCGGAACAAAATACTCTGCCTGAGCTTCTAGCTCTGTCTTCAAGATACTTGCAAAGATTCTCTATTGGACTAAGGTCTGGAGACTGGGGAGGGCAGCCCAGAACCTGTGTGAAATTGCCTGCAAGATACGCCATGCACTTCCGGGCAGTGTGTGGCCTAGCATTATCTTGCTGGAACACACAGGTACCTGGATCTGCAAAGAGTTTCTCAACAGAGCTTTTCAATGGCTCATTAAGAATTTTTAGATAAGAATCCTGATTCACACAATCGTCAAGTCTGACTAGATCGCCTACGCTGAACCCTGTCATACAATACAACCCCATACTTTCACACTGGGCCCACCACGAATTTCACGGTCTTACAGACAAACCGTGACTGTAACCCTTCGCCTCTCTTTCGATAACAGAATCTAGCGTTGTTCGAAGGCATTCCGTAATCGCTCTCATCGGACCACATCACCTTGTCCCAGCCCTTAGTGCTACAGTCTTTATGCTCAGTGGCGAAACGTTGGCTCGTACGGCGGTGGTTTGCCATTAAAACGAACAAGAATAAGCAATTCGGTGCAAATTTGGGGACGACGAACCAATTCTAAGGTCGTCGGAATATAGCAGTGTCGGGTTTTAACTAATACAGTCAAGCACTTAACGCCGTTTATGGTACCGGCACCCATATGGTCATGGGTAGGGGTACCATCACTGTATATAGTGACGGTACTATATATGGTACCACCACAGTCGCCGAACCTGAGGGTGTCGGTACCATAAACGGCGCTAAGTGCCTGACTGTAATATGGACAGTAAAGTTTCAAGAGAAAATATTTTGAAAACGACAATGGTTTGAAATGTTGTCAGAAATGGGGCATGAGAGTTTGTTTATTTGTTTGTTTGTGGCTGCTTTCTTACCAGTCTTTTATTGAAAAAGGCAATCATTGAGAATAGCAGACTATCGCTCTGACCCAAACACTGTGGCACAGTGCCACTGCTACCGATTAGTTACTTTGTACTGGCTTGGCCTAGCGCCAACCAGTGCTGAAATATAGCGTATTTGGATACTACCCCCAGATCGGAACTATCGGCTTTTTCTCAAATTTGTTCTCAGACTTGCGCTTGTGCTAAGGTTCACACTCGGCATGGGTTTTGCACTTAGGGTCGAGCTTAGCTTAGGAGTAGATTCGCTCTCAGGCTTATGCTTATGTCAGCGAATTAGGTGTTCGGCAACTGGGGGGAGTGTCCTATAATGTGGTATAGCATAGGATCACGTGACCTTTTTGAGCGCGCCTGCTCAGTTGCTGTTCGAAACGAAAGCGACGGCGAGGAGGAGGACGCAAATGCACGTGTTGGACAAGTCTTACCTGTTGTTGTAGCAGCATTTTTATAAGGAAGATCGTTAAAAAGGAAGAGGTAACATGTTGTGTTGACCAGACAGGTTGTACAGTAACCTATTTAGTTATTTTATTCTAGTTTCGGTTTTTTATGCTAGGTCTAATTGTTTTATACTTTTATCAATTTTTGAGGCACTACAGGATAATACCTACCTATCTACACCACACGTGGTTATTAAGGATCAGATGTAGCTGGGGGCAACCAGGAACCGATCCCAAACAGAAATTAATATTTTTAATGATCATAATTAATTAGTAGGGTAGGCCGGGGTAATTCGGCACAGGGGGGAATTCGGCACAAAATTTTTCATTGGATAATTGCGTTCGAACGAATGCAGCTAGATGAACGGTTAATGCAGTTATGTAATGCGCATTGTGTGCTGATATAATGTATAAATTATTAACTCTATCTGCTTGATCAATCGTGAGCTACAGGTCATTGTTTGACACCAACTCAAAAAATCCGATTTTTGAAGCTGAATAAACCTAAAACTACATTAGCTCGGACGGATTAAAAATCTGCAATTAGGTTGGTTTCCTTCAAATATTATTCACTGAAAATTTCACTAAAATTGGTGCAGTAGTTTTTGAGAACCGACGACCCGCTTTCGGGGGGCAAAATGGCACAAGTAGACACGCAGGTCTTCGCATCATTTTGGAATGGAAAAGCCGTTGATTACGGTAGTTGAAGTCAGTTTTCCCGCAAAAAATCGGTTTTTTTTTAAACTTTCGTTCAAAAACGGTTATTTTTGCTTAGTCTATGTATTTTAAGCATCACCATGCTGATTTACGCAGTAACCAGTTATTTTACGTTAATTAATTAACTAATTAATAAATTTAATTAATTAATCAAAAATTGTTAATCAACTGCAAATTGCTTATTTTCTTGGTGAGTAAGCCTTTAGCAGTGTTAATAGAATGAAAACATTGACATTTTTTACACGGAGGCTCGATTTAGCATATGTTTGTGTGTATGCAAATTATGCATTTATTCAACCACTGTTACACATACAAAGTAGGTTTTCTGCTTGAAGCAAAAGCTAGAAACCTTCAAACAAGAGCTCCATGAAAGTATAACGCTAGAACTCTGCCTTTTTCGACTGCCAAGTAGAAAAAAACAACTTATGTGGGGATCATATTATCTCAACGTTTAGAAAGCTGTAAAAGCCACTACAACAGTACAATGTTGGCAAAAATTGTACTACTGACTCAGATGAAGTGGATCTAATCGTAACATTCCTTAAGATGGGGCTGTTAGGCTTCAAAACCAAATTTTCCGCATTGTGCCGAATTGCCCCACCGGTGGGGTAATTCGGCACATGAATAAAATCGAAAAGGAATCGCTCGCCATTCGTTGTAGAATGGTCGGAATGGCTTCAAACCTTTTGCACAGTGTAACTAAGAAAAATTGAAAAATTCTGGACCGAAAATCAGGGTACTGCTGCTAAGTTGGGCCGAGATATTTTTGAAAAACTGAAAATGGTGTGCCGAATGACCCCGGCTTACCCTACCTATAAATCAACAAATTTTATCGACAATTATCGATTGTCAATTATTTTTGGCAAAATTCCAAAATTTCAAAGTCCTCCAAATATCGTCATGTTATATGTCATTTGAAAGGTTAAGGAGTCAAATATATTATGTACCTAATCACTATATCATCAGTATAGGTACGTTCTGGGGGCTGTTTTGCCAAATATAGGGTGATCGTTTGAATGGAGGCTGTCAGACACCAGGAAATGACCCCAAAATCCCTGCCGACCCAACTTTGAGCGTGTGTAGCTCCGGTTTCAGGGTGTTGTTGGTGGCCGGGCATGCACCACTTTCTTCGATTGAGCTCTATTTTAAGGTATTTTTATATCAGTCAGAACCGCGAGATGACCCCACTTGCCGTTTCTCTTCGGCACCAAAGCTGACTTTCTAGCAAGATGCATTAGAGCTAAAAACAAGCCTAAAGACAATAACTGAGTGGGTCGCTGTTCTCATCGATCAGAGGCTCTTTCACATACGTAATTAGGAACTAAAGTTTCTGCTTAATTGTCATTGCCAACCGAGATCGGGCAGACATGTAAAGTGGGGGGTCGGCGGAATCGGCCGGCATGGTGTGCGTTGGACATCCCTATGACCCCAAAGTAAAACCTTAAAACAGTTCCGCCCAACTCCCTCTGGGTAGCCAGCAATGGCCATCGGCGGTTCTCTCCGATCCGGCCGTTTTCCATAGTAAAACTCGAAAACACACCAAACAAAAATGAATGTTTCTCCGGGGGGCTACCTCGCTCAGACACGTGCTATGCGGCGTTCGAAATCTCACATCATGAGGTTTCAGAATCTGTAATAAAATTTGTGGCGATTTTTGTTATTTCAAAAATAATCGATTCCGAAATATCGATTGATCACGATTTTGTCAGTTTTCACTGAAATGAGAGTTTCTCTGGGGGGCTACCTCACTCAGACGCTTGCTATGCAGCATTCGAAAGCTGACATCATGAGCTTTCAGAATCTGAAATAAAATTTGTGGCGATTTTTGTTATTTCAAAAATAATCGATCTCGAAATATCGATTGATCACGATTTTATCAGTTTTCAGCATCTGACTAGAAGTAACTAAAAACAAAATGGGATGACCAAATTGAGGTTTTCTGGCACGCCAAATTCATTGGTGACGCTAATTTACAGCTACGATCACGTGATCAATCGATAATCGATACTTGATCGATTATCGATTTTTTGCTGTGCAGATGACCCAACTACACAGGCTATAATGTTAGTGGTTTATGG
This sequence comes from Sabatieria punctata, assembly GCA_030248155.1. Taxonomy (NCBI): domain Eukaryota; kingdom Metazoa; phylum Nematoda; class Chromadorea; order Araeolaimida; family Comesomatidae; genus Sabatieria; species Sabatieria punctata. The sequence continues at coordinate 69,685 of JASANB010003927.1, forward strand.
GCATACCGATTTCAACCACGATGTTGGTTTAGAGCTATTATCGAGTTTTAGTTCGATAATCGATATCGATTGATTATCGATTTTTGTTGTGCAACTAAACAAGGGACAAAGCTAGGATGTTAGTGGTTTTCGGGCATGCCGATTTCAACCGTTTTGTTGTTTTAGGGCTATCATCGCGTTTTAATTCGATAATCGATATCCATTGATTATCGATTTTTTGCTATGTATATAAGCAAAACACATAAGCTATAATTGTCAGTGGTTTTCGGGCATGCCGATTTTAACCATTATGTCGTTTTTGAGCTATCATTGCAGTTTAGTTCAATTATCAATATCGATTGATTGTCAAGTATCGATTTTATGTGGAATAGGTAAAATAAAACAACTTCCGCCTTATGCGTTTTCTTGCATTACTTGTTGTAGCTAAGTGGTGTCCATTTACTGACATCAAAGCTTGTGGTTTGTTTATTTGCACGGTAAAAAATGATAATCAATCGATATTAATAATCGAACTATACTGCAATGGTTGTTCTAAAACGACATAATGGTTGAAATCGGCATGCCCAAAAACCACTACTGTACATGTGTAGTTAGGTCATCTGCACAGCAAAAAATCGATAATCGATCAAGTATCGATTATCGATTGATAACGTGATCGTAGCTGTAAATGGGCGTCGCCAATGAAGTTGGTGTACCAGAAAACCTCAATTTGGTCATCCCATTTTGTTTTTAGCTACTTCTAGTCAGATGCTGAAAACTGATAAAATCGTGATCAATCGATATTTCGGGATCGATTATTTTTGAAATACCAAAAATCGCCACAAATTTTATTACAGATTCTGAAAGCTCATGATGTGAGCTTTCGAACGCTGCATAGCACGCATCTGAGAGAGGTAGCCCCCCAGAGAAACTCTCATTTCAGTGAAAACTGATAAAATCGTGATCAATCGATATTTCGGGATCGAATATTTTTGAAATAACAAAAATCGCCACAAATTTTATTACAGATTCTGAAAGCTCATGATGTCAGCTTTCGAACGCTGCATAGCACGCATCTGAGAGAGGTAGCCCCCCAGAGAAACTCTCATTTCAGTGAAAACTGATAAAATCGTGATCAATCGATATTTCGGGATCGAATATTTTTGAAATAACAAAAATCGCCACAAATTTTATTACAGATTCTGAAAGCTCATGATGTCAGCTTTCGAACGCTGCATAGCACGCGTCTGAATGAGGTAGCCCCCCAGAGAAACTCTCATTTCAGTGAAAACTGACAAAATCGTGATCAATCGTTATTTCGGGATCGATTATTTTTGAAATAACAAAAATCGCCACAAATTTTATTACATATTCTGAAAGCTCATGATGTGAGCTTTCGAACGCTGCATAGCACGTGTCTGAGCGAGGTAGCCCCCTGGAGAAACATTCATTTTTGTTTGGCGTGTTTTCGAGTTTTACTATGGAAAATGGCCGGATCGGAGAGAACCGCCCATGGCCATTGCTGGCTACCCAGAGGGAGTTGGGCGGAACTGTTTTAGGGTTTTACTTTGGGGCCATAGGGATGTCCAACGCACACCATGCCGGCCGATTCCGCCGACCCCCCACTTTACATGTCTGCCTGATGGCTGCCTGATTTCGGTTGGCAATGACAATTAAGCACAAAGGAATGCAATAGTACGCAAGAAATGGTGTTCGGTTTCCAAAAAATTTAGCAAAAGTTTCGATAAATTCCGAGACCTCTGAATCCTGCGGAATCGGAACTGCCAATTCCGATCGGACCCTACCCTCGAGACGACCTCCAGACCCCTCCGGATTTTTCCGGCTTATGTATGCTCAACAAGGCTTCTTGGATTCCTTGTTTGCCCATCTTACCGGCATAAGTAGAACTGGAATAGTTTTGGTTTTAGGTTTGGCATGTTCTGAAGCGTAACAGAGATCAAGAAAATGGAGAGACGAGCAGCGCTGAGCACAATCGGCATGAATGGCATGTCGACAGTGCATCAGACAGCCAAACAAACCGCAGACAAAGTGAGTTGAGTCTGAAAGCAATGCACTCGCTCTACCTGTTGGCTGTTGAAGGTGCTGGTCAGTGCTGTTGATAAGGAAAACGTGCCAGTGCAACCGCTTGGGTCCAAGAAGGTCGGTCCGGCGCCGCCTCCCTTCACCGTCTTCTGCGACGACGACGACGCAACGACGGGCGAGCACTCTGACTCCTCCAGCGATTCCGTTTCCACCGTTGCACCGGCTGCGGCTAATCGTCAAGTATCTTGGCGCCCGGCACAGTTCGATCAGAAAATACTGGGTTTCTTTTTTCAGTGTTCAGGACGCCAGTACACAAATGCACTAATCTCATTGCCCAATAACGCCAGACCGCTGGCTCAGACCAATGCGCTGTACGACGATGTCAAAGTCAGCAGCCAAGCTTTGTTCGATCTCAGCGAAGATTGTATGTTTGGTGTTTCTGGAAGCAAGGCGTCCTTGTTTGTTTCAGCGCTTAACAAAAGCTCGCCGATGGCCATTGAGGCTGAGTTGGAAGACGACGATCTCTACGCATCTGCCGTATCGTCAGAAAGTGACTATTACACGGCGCCTCCCTTGTCAGAGAAAGAATTGCACTCTGATCAGATTTTCTGTGTGCCTGATTACGTGACAGACATCTACAGATACATGCGCTCCAGAGAGGTATAGTCTAACGGATCTTCAGTTTGGGCGGAAACTTTTTGTTTTGGTTGAGTTTTGGTTTTGGTGCGGATATTTAATTTATTTTAGTTAATACGTTTAGAAAATTCGTTTCCTGAAACAGTGTTGATTTCTTAACGTCATTGCCTATAAAAGCCTACTCACCATGCTTACTGAAGGAATGGGCAAAAAGGGATTGTATAGTAAGTGTAAAAATATGCTAAAGTAGCCTATCTGAACGAAGAACAAATTAAACAATCAGAAAAGCGAATAGCATTTGATCCATTCAACCTCCTCAGGAAACGGATTTCTAAATTTTACCCTCCGTCATCCGCAGACATGGGCTAGCATTTCGGCTGATGGGGGGGGGTAGAATTTTCAATTCCTGAGGGGGGGCTGAGGGGGGGGGGGTAGGAGCGCCTGATGGGGGGCTGAGGGGGTGGTAAGCCAAAAAGTCAGATTTTTGCCGGAAATCAGGGTTTTTTGGCTTATTTTTCATTAAAATAAGTTAAAATTAGCTATTCTGAGCTCATTTACGCCTATTCCAGGCATATTTTTATCATAATTTTCTATACAAAATTCTTCCCAAAAATTCCTGATGGGGGGTAGCGGCTGGCTGATGGGGGGGGGTAGATCAGAGCCTGATGGGAGGCCAACCCCCCCCGCAGCCCCCCGTTGCCCATGTCTGGTCATCCGAAATTTTATCCCACGTCTGCGTGCATGTAACAGTTGGTCTATGTATGCGTTTACCGGCAACGACTAGGTGCCCGCATTGGAACCCTCGATACGGGTTTTGCAAACTTGGAATACAACGACGATGACGATTTTCACACTCTTCCCTCCGATTTTTTAGGAAGCAACTTATAGTCTATTTTTGGCATTGTTATTGCAATTTAATTGGCTTATTGTTAAATTCAAATTGCGTTGCAGATAATACTGCGAGCGTCTCGCTCCTACCTCCGCAGACAAGACGACATCACAGCTACGATGAGGTCGATTCTGGTGGACTGGCTAGTGGACGTGTCTGTAGAGTACGATCTGCAACAGGTTTCTTCCTGTCTAAACTGTCCTGTTATTTGTGGATGGTGGAGTTTAGGAAACACTGCATCTGGCAGTAAATTACGTAGACCGCGTGCTGTCTCACATGAAGTGCGCCAGAGGAAAACTGCAGTTGGTAGGAACGACGTCCATTATGATTGCCGCGTATGCAGTGACAGACCGTTTGTTTTTGTGTCAGCTGTGGGTTTGCATTTCAGCAAGTACGAAGAGATCTACCCTCCCGAGTTGGCAGAGTTCGTCTACATCACTGATGACACCTACGACAAGAAGCAGGTGTGTCGGTTTTGTTGCGGTTACGTAGTTGGGCAGCGTGTCAGTTGCGAGTGATTGACAGGTGCTGAGAATGGAACGTCTGATTCTGGACACGCTGGGCTTCCAAGTGGCCTCGCCCACAGCCTTCTACTTTGCCAGTCGCTTTCTCAAGTTCTGTCGCGCCGGCCAAAGGACGAGAAATTTGACTTTGGTAGGCTGTTGGGTCTGTTTCTTAGTAGCAAGTCTCTGCTTTCAGTACCTGTGCGACCTGGCACTGTTGGAGTACGAGTGCTTGCAGTACCTGCCCAGTCAGGTAGCAGGGGCTGCTGTTTGTCTGGCTAATCTCATGACCGGTCCTGTGCCTTGGGTAGCTTCTCTTTCACCAGTACACTACGTACATTTTACCCAGAAAAGTGCGTTTAGCCGCTGGAGCTCGAAGAAGCCAGCGAAATGACGCTGTCTCATATCTATCCCTGTCTGAAAACACTTCTCAAGAGTTTTCGAGACGCACCCGAATCAGCTTACCGTGCTGTTTATGAGAAATACAAAGACCACAAGTAAGGATCAGTTCATATCCATCAAACGTACAATACGATGTAACGGGGGACCGGAGTCCTACGATCGCAACCCTGTTGTACGCCGAGCGTACGGTATCGCCCTTCGCTGCCCAGCCACTAGCTTCTAGCATGCTCGGATCAGAATGCATCGTCCAGTTCGATTCAGTGGTGGCAAGTCGGTTCAGTAAGAGAGCGGCCCGATTCGGGAGCCCCTCGTTTGAGCCTGATTGACCACTTAATGGGCCAAGACGGTAGAGATGTGCACGGGTCGGCGGGCGGGGCTGACGTACATTTCAGGCCCGACGGACGAGCTGGGCAAAAAAATGGGCCCGTGCACTTCTCTATAAGACAGGCTCCGTTTATTTTTCTCTATTGTAAGCATGCTTTTCGCTGTGGCTTCCAGGTGCAACGGCAGATTCAGTCGGTTCCCATTTACCTATGTACTTGCTGTCACCAGCTTTCGGTGGCCTGGGTTGGGCTTTGTGCCGACGACCAACTGTTTGCGACAAGGGGTTGTCCCGGCGGGTGGTCGAACTTGTGTAGGCTGGGCCAGAGCACAGTGTTGTGCCGGCCAATCATACCATACGTAAGACCAAGCTTGCAATAACTCGGTCTACCGAAGAGCAAAGATATTCAGCACAGGAGTGGTTTCAGATTCTGCCAAGTGGCTGATCTTGACGCCCCAGAGTCACTGCCGGAGATCTCCTAACATTGAGTCTGTATGTGTCATACATGTAACAGGTCATCCGCCGAAGAGGGTTGGGGCGTCTGGCGCCGACCGGGGGTCTGAGCCCAACTTTTGGGAGGGAGGTGGGGCACTAAAACGCTCAAAAATCGCTAATTTTGGCAGAAATACAGCTAAAAAGTGCTGTTTAACAGGCGATTGTGGCAATTTTTGAGTCTGAAATTACAAAAATTTGTTCAAGCAGAAAAGTCGGAGGGAGGGTCCCCATCCGGGGGGTCTGGCCTAAGTAGTGTTGGGGCAAACCCCCTGTTACATGTATGCTGTGTGTACATTTTCCGTGGTCTTGCGAACGGACCAATTACTAGTTGGCAAGCTGGTATCCGATACCTTCTTTCTCAATGGCAATCGAATTTATGATGTGTGTTTATACGTGTTGCAATTGGTTTTCCAGCTGTAATCAGCTTTACTTGTTTATTTGGCCCTTGTTAAATGGAATCGTACAAATCGCAACATGTTCAGTGCTCGTGGTTTCAGAGTTTTGACACGGTGTAATTTATTGCTCCTGTAGCTTATCCATATTAGTGTCGACTGTTACGTGCGTATTAACTGGTCTCCTCGTAGAACTTTGCTTTGTAATAAATGTCTAGAACAGTTCGGTTAAGGTATGCTGGCATTTTTACTTGGCAAATAATTTAGCAACAACCTCTGGAGTTACAATGTGATAGAGCAAGACCACAACTTAACTTGGACACCAGTACACGATCACAGATGCAAGGAAGGAGTGAATCAGAAAACAGATGCCTGCTCCGGCGCAGCTATAAGCCCTCCGGTTTGGCTCGAGTAGAATCGTAAGCACGGATCAGTTCGCCTTGACCGATTACGCCATGTTCCTCTTGTGAAAAAGCGTAGCCACCTGAAAAGAAGGAGCCTAGAGCAAGCCAGGAACTACCACAAGCGCTTACGACTCGCTTCCTCTGCTAACGTATTTCCTGACGCACTGCGTCTAAACGCGTTTCGCAAAAGCCGGGCTGTTTCTGATAGTCTGAAAAACTTTTACACCTCAGACGGGATTTGAGTGTGAACACCCGCGCAGAACAGAGGGATACGGAAAGCATACGACTAAACTAAACAAAACTCGCAAATATGCAGAACAACCAGTACCACATAACAGTCCAAGATTTCTCAACAACAATGGTATTGGTTCAACAAGTGGTTTGGGTGGGCAAAGGAGTTTTGGCGAGGGTTCGTTCTGCTTGACAGATTTTTCGAAAGGTCAGAATCGCTTATTTAACAAAGACACATTGATTTTCGCCGGAACCGGCTTTGGCCGATTCCTCAGTCCCCCGAGGCGCGGTAATAGCGTCAGCCCATCAATACTTCAAAATTGAAGCCCATCAGATCAGACGAGATGCTAAATAATGAGTGAACCACAGCATCGTTTCGAATTCGAAGTAACATACTAAATGCTGAGCAATCCTGTCTGTAATAAAGCCAGTGAAGTCATGCACAAGCAGCGCGACTTTGCGTAGAGAAAAACATAAAATAAGTGAACGATTAAAGCTAAACAGGAAGACCAAGGAACGAGCAGCTGCAAAAGACATCGGCCATCGGCAAAGAAGCGTTAGTTAACTTGCTCGCACCCAGACGGCAGAGCGGCATCGGTAGCGCGTGCTTTCTCCTTGGAAGGGGTGCGACTAGTGTTGGCCACGCGGTCGGGCGACCGACTGCTCCTTTTCCTAAATCGGCAGAACCCGTGCGAGGTAGCACTGAATAAGATTTTAGAAGAACAGAGGCTGGACAGAGCATTCAGCGTGCATCGGAGCGAACGAAGCCTTATCCATACACAACGTACGTACCTACGACGGGTGAGTTTGGGCAGAATGGCCGACGGATCTGCGCGCAGCAACTCCAACTCTCGCACCTCGTCTGCCAGAGTTTTGAAGACGGTGCGACGTACGCTGCAACAGACCACCAGCAACGTAGCAGCACACGCAAACGACATACACTTTGTAGATAAAGTCGATCAACAAGGTGGTGGTGGGAACGATAAGCAGGGCCAGCCAGAAGTACCAAGAGCTCAGCACGATCGTGGCCATTCCGTACATTTCGGGAGCGATCGGTAAGCCAATTTTCACTGACAGCAGGTAGACCTTGCTGTAGACAAACAAAAAGACGAACCATGACAAGATGCTGCCCCAAATGGCAACATGAGTCAACTGAAACGAAGTCTTAGAAAACAATGTAACTATAATTCAGTGGCTCGAACAAACCCAAGTCCAGGCGTCAATCTCCAAAGCTGCTTTCAGACAAACAGTGACTACAACGTACTGAAATACGACTACATAAGCATACAACAAACCATCAATGAGAGAGAGGAGGTTTATTACTTGCCAAAAGTCAGGCTGGCTTATGGGGCCGGCGGATGGAATTTTTCACCCCCATTTTTATTAGCTGATTTTAATTGCCCTATCATAAAACTCCCACAGCCGAAAGCGTTTCGCTCTAGACTCTCTCAATCCAGAGTAATAGCTTAAAGAAGGTTGCTGCGCCCGATCTGGCAGATTTGCCTTCTCGGCGCTCTTTCCATTGCTGTCAAATTTGACGCTTTCAGGACCTTCAAATTGGTCACACTTATACAGATTTTCCCGCTCTTTCAAACGTAATACAGTAAGACAGGATACGATGAAAATTGCCATACAGTTTTTCGTTAATCCGCGCAAGTTGGGACCCAACTTCCGGATAAATCCCTCCTGAATATGACAGGTTTATCGTATCGAGTCGTGCTGTATTGCGTTTGAAAGAGCGGAAAAACTGTACAAGTGTGACCAATTTGAAGGCGATACCCTGAAAGCGTCAAAATGCGACAACAGTTGAAAGAAGGCTGAGAAGGCAAATCTGCCGGATCGGGCGCAGCAACCTTCTTCAAGCCATTAGTACTCGGCTTTGGGAGAGCCTAGAGCGAAACCGTTTCGGCTGTTGGAGTTTTACAATAGGGCAATTAAAATCATACAATAAAAATGGGAGGCTCAAAAAATTCCATCTGCCGCTGACTGCCTGACATTTTTTGGCAAGGACTCTTAAATACGCCAAATGGGGCAATACTGCAGGCAGACTAGACTATTTCATGAAAAGCACAGACTTACAACAATACTGTCAGTGAATCAGCAAAGCGCTTATCAGGTCTGATACATTTGAGTCGATCTGTGATTTTTTAGTAAGAATAGTAGTCTTTTAGTAGGAATTTGGCATTTTTGTGTGACTACAGTCGTTAATGAAACATACCGTGTACACACTGTTGCCTAACATGAGCCAACCACCAGTGCGACCATTTGCCCACAAGACAGCTAAAATATTCGAAGGTTTGGAAACGCACAGCCATGTTCAAAACAACATTTCCTGTTGAAAAGCACATAAATTTTCGCTGAATTCTAAATTTGCTTGATTTGAAATGTCTGCCGGAACTCTAACTCTGCCTCAGCCCCCCTAAGGAATTGAAAATTCTACCCCCCCCAGCCGAAATGCTAGCCCATGTCTAGTTATATACACATATCTTTCAATACCTACCTAGTAAGCATGGCAAGTGTAACAAACTGACCTCTATCCATGGCGCCCATGGTTAGGAAGAAGATAAGAATGGAATGAAAAATGGACTCGAGTATCCATATCCAAAAGATCTGAACGAATGGATAGTCACTCAGAGTGGGCTGGCGCCACTTTGACTGACCTTGATAGAGAAAGCTTTCTTGTCTTGCGACAGTTTATAGAGAAGCGGATATTTGAGCATGGTGTCTGCGCTGGCAGTGCGGTCAAAGAGGCCAATGACCAGCGGCGGTGCTGCAGTGAAAATAACGTTGTAGGTAGCGATCGTCCACCGCTCAAACAACGGCTGTCCACTCCACGCACTGAACATGGCGAACCACAACTGAAACAGTGGCCACGATTGGACTGACTGGACACCACACAACCGACTCACCGATATGACATACAAGCAAATGTTCTTGTAGAAACTGTACAAAATCAGCTTGACAGTGCGATGAAAACTCCAGGCACCATGAACAAAGAGTAATTTGGTTAAGAAGCGAAACTAAAACCAGTCGCTGTTAGAAACTTTCGAATTGCTCTGCAAGTACGCATCCCTGTCAATCAGCGAAATGTGTGGACAGAGTTAAAAGCGGCCTTTCTACCACAAGGGATAGTTCGACTGAAACGCATACATGGGCCGGAAAAACCGGAGGGGGCGATATGGAGACATCGGGGTGGGGGTCCCAAAAAAAGGCCAAAAAATGCCTATTTTGCCTTAAATAAGCGAAAATTTTCACCCTCCGGGAGGGGGGTGGGGGAAGGGGTATGGCCGGCCGAGTGGGTGGTATTGGCCGGCGAGGGGAAGGGGTATACGCCCCCACACCCCCGGCTCATGTATACTGAAACGCTATCAGTCGACAAAAGCCTGATTCTATAGTCACTTCGGTGCGAACCGTACTTTCTCAGACAGTGGCGGCGTAGTCATACGAATAAAAAAGTCAAACACCTGAGCAATTGCATAGTCAGAGGCAGAAGCGGCCTGCAGTCCTTCTTGTCCACATATCCCTACACCAACGTGTGCAGCCTGGAAATGTACCGAGCTGAATGTTAACCAAATAATAAAAATAAACCAGACATCTTTTGAAAGACGGCCAAAGGGTTTGCCGGGTTCACCAGTAAAGTTAGGCTTGTTATTGCGTTAGACAGGCATTATGGCTTTTCGTAATCAGGAGCTGTGCTGATACAAAAGTGCTTTCCTACATAGTTGAGGTGGCCCTAGTATGTGGACATGTGCGTTCTTTTATAAAACAATCCTTCATACTAGTAACAAAGTGTGTGCAAAGCACCTGAATCATAGCAACGTCGTTAGCTCCGTCGCCAATGGCCAAAGTGATTGCGCCAACTGAAGACTTGACTAGTTCGACGATTTCCGACTTTTGCATGGGGCTGGCGCGACAGCAGATCACAACGCGACAACTGGTGGCCAAGAGCAGAAAGTCGCGTTGAATGTCTCCTTTCAATGAGTGTTTGAGACTCTAAACAACCACAACCAATCAGCCACTCGGACCACATCGCATCACCTCTCCGTCCACAACCAGAGCCACGTCGTTCTCCTTGCCCACGTGCTGCGGGCCGAGATCGTCCAAAAAGCTCTTGATCGCAAGATGCACTTCCTTAAACAGACGCACGCCGGCTAGCCACGGCCTTCAGACTGAGCAGAAAACCTCCGACGCCTTCTTTTCCACAATCATCACCGGCATGTTGGGAGAGATCAGCTTGCAAGAGTGACCGATATTGATGGCCGTCTCGCGTTTGTCTCCGGTAAGCACCCAGATCTTAATGTCGGCTCGGAGCAGAGCTGCGATCGTTTCCGGAACGCCCTCAAAACACACACGCTCAATTGGACAGACAGGCACCGAAAAAACGGACGTCCTGTAGCTTGTCCTCGATGGCAGTGGCCCCCAGCAATGTCAGATTCTGGAATGAACTCAGTTCCTGTACAGAAATGCAGCAGCAAGTGCCAGACCATTTCAATTTTCTCAGCTTCAGCAGCCACTTTGTCCTCACGGTCTACAATAGCAATACTGGCCTCGTAGTAGCCGCGGCGCCACTCGGCGTAGGCCGCTTCCGATATTTCGGCCTTGGCTAAGCAGAGCGTCCTGTAACCAGAATTGGCGAACTCCTCCAGATGTTTGATGGTGATTTCCTTGTACAACTGGTTCTCACTCAGTCTTTCAAAAATAGCGCTGTCCTGAAAGGTAGATAGTTTAGTGAACTGTACTGCATGAACACGTACTGTTTGGTTGGGTTACAGCAATCTTGTGCCTATGTTAATTTTTCATTACTGCCACTGATTCTTTGTTTTGCACTTTCAGTTGTGTGCCAGACAGTGTATGGCTCTGAACGAAGATATGACAGCACTCATGTATAACCGGTTCAAGGAACGTCTGGAGATCTTGCAAGTCAACGATGAAACGGCGCTCTGCATCAGAATTAATGTCAAGGATTTCGAGTAAGTAGCCCGTAACGAAAACTTGTGCACCAAAATGATTGTTTCAGGATAAACGATGACCTAGAGCTGTCCATTGTTGAAACGGACGGTCATCCATTTCTGAACGTAACAGTTACTTCCAAAAAAGGCGTGGTCAGTGACAGTTCTTTCTTGTTTCAGAATACAATTGTTGTTGTTTCAGCGAGGCGAGAACGGTTCCTGTCTGACGCACAAGTTCACGCAGCAGCTGCGGACGCCTCCTGACGCAGACCTAACACGGGTACGGGCTCGCTGGATTCAAACAGAGACCAGTAAAAAGGTGGTCGAGATCGTAGCGCCTAGAGCATTTGGACGCTGACGCTTGTTTGTTAGCATGACGTATATATCAATACTATTATGATAGTGTGATCATTGTTTGTTGTTTTGTATCTAACCACTAATCGTCTCAACCCGCTCTGCCTATACAATGCCCATTTATTCTGTTGTGTTTAACCGTTTCTCACCGCGCCTTTAGTGTAGAGTTTGATCTTGCCGTCAGCACTGCGCACAATCACGCTCATTCGTTTCCGCGCACTCGTGAACTCAAGCACATTGAGGATTTCGTAGGTCTCATTTGAGCCGCGCTGAAATAATTTCATAGCAACAGAACGTTGAGCTGCTGGCGGTTGACTTACGGCGCTAATAACGACTGCTTCTGGCGTTCTAGTGTGGAAATAAAATCCCTGCTCTTTGGCGCCACGCACCAAGGCACCCTCGTCTAAAGCAATCCTAACACTTCAACAAAACCCATGAAACAGTCGGATTGAAACGGTACCAGGTGAAGAGGCCTGATAGGTTACGTCACTGGAATCCGACTGCTCAGGAACCACCGTGTGACACACCGACATCACGGTAAGGAACTCGCGTATCACTTGCGCGGTCACCTACAACCGACAAAATTGACCTACTAATAAATGACACCACTTACGTGTCTTCCGTTCAAATTGTCGAGCAAGGCTCGGTCCTCAAACTGCGCCGCTACATCGGAACCGTAAACGACGCCCGCAATGCTGCACTTTTTGAACGTCATCACGTTCTTCGTTAACGTGCCAGTCTTGTCGGTCAGCAGATATTTAACCTATAAAGTCTACAGTCAGTCCAAGTGAAGAATTGCTAGCTAGCAGCAACACCTGGCCGAGTTCTTCGTTTAGATTTGAGGTTCGCGCCATGGCTGGAGAATCTGCTTCTTCAAAGTACATATCCAAATCCTAGAGACAAACTAACTCTAATTTCACAAAACCGTATCGTACGTAGATCACTGTCCAGTAAACGAGTCAGCCGACCTTCAGTAACTCCGTCAAAAGCAACATCTTAGTGGAACACTGATCTGTTTGTTCGCCTACACACCAAACAAATGTTTTTGCATTGGACTTTAACAAACGCTCAGCATATCGTATTTACACGTCAAGAACACTGCCACGCAGCGAACAGAAGGAAAAAGCAAGCAAAAACTCTTTTGTACTAACGGATTTTTTTAGATTGAAGCCGTCACGAGCCGGTTAAGGGCTATGGCCCATTGCAAAAGACGAATAAGTAAAGGAAATCAGCACTTACTGAGTTAATAAATTGAGCCTGCAAAAAGCGGACCACTTCTAGAGACACTTGAAGACTGATCGGAATCAAATTGTTGTATAGAATGAAAAACGTCAACAGATTTCTTCCAAAACTGTTCGACGGCCACACTGAAATATGCACTAATCGACCACTGGGTGTAGCGCCACACAAGATCAGAGGAGAGAAGACGTACAGTTCATACGCGGCCAACACAGATGCAGACCAACGTACCGTCGCCTAAATACCAGACTTCCTTTTTGTTGTTGCTGTCCCAAATTTGGGCTCCAATAGCGCTCGCAAGTGAAACAATCAGCAGGACAAAAAACAAAGCCAATATCTGGTAATTGGTCACAACATCAACATTTGACCTTTAAAATGGAACATCACTGAGCAAATGCAAAACTTGTGCGCATAGATTTAACCTTTTAAGCGGTGCCTTTCGAGAATTCATCATTAACTTGGATTCATGGCCCGTATAAAGCACAACCCCGAAAACCCAGCGAGTATTTTTTAGCCGGGAGCCACGTAGCAACATGGCATCGGGTCCTGAAAAGTTGCATTGAAAGCGGTGGCGATTGGACGCTGGCAGATACCTAATGGCACCGCTTCTTTTCCTTGAACTGTCAGAGTGCCCGTAAACTCATAAACGTGTTTGTTAGGAAGTTCACAACTAATCGTGGCTACAAAATTGTACAGATCGTCATGGCTGAGTAGCTTGGCCGTCAAGGGATGACCCTACAATAAAAAAATGACTGTATTTAATAACAACTGACACAACAAAGAAAGAAAACAAAGCAGCACCTGTCGAATCTTCAGATTAGTTTCTCCGTCCAGATTAGAAGTCTCTATATATGCCATGGCCTGCGGCTCACTGGAAGACAACAGCAGCAGGTCGGCCGGAAAGCTTTCGTTATTTTCTACTTTGATTACGTCGCCCACACGCACCTACAAAAACCGATGGTAAGTAAGAATTAAGCGGAGAAGAGCCCTATACGCACATTCTGCCACTTTTCAGTTGTCCAGGCGCCATTGCGCAGAAGCCTCACTTTGGCATTGTTAACCTTCCTGTCGGCGTTCTGTCGCTTCTAAACGCAACCTGCACGTTACGGAAACAAGTGCAAACAACCACTTACAAGATCTTCGAAAATTTCTTTCACAGCAGACACTGACAATATGACTAGTAAAGGGAAAGCTGTTGTGTACCGACCTGTTGGACTGACGTCCGGGATTTGCTAAAACTAAGTAAGCGTCAAGCAAAAGCAATAATAATAAGATCTGAAAGCAACCTGCAGCACTGCGATGACCAAAAAGAATATATTGGCGTATCGCCGGAATTGTTCCATGAGGAATCGGGGGAAGAATGTAAACACATTGTATTTGGCAGTGCTAAAAGAAAGAGTCTATTGAGTTGTTCCGGGCACAGTGGAATACCTGATTTTGTTGGAGCAAAACTTGGTGGTCTGAGAACGGTTGACGTTGACCACGCGCAACTGCTCGCTGTGGTCCGAAATCTCCGGCATTACTTTGTTTCTTTTATTAGCCACATCTGCGACTGCTTTGATTTGGTCGCAACAACAGCAACAAGCTAGAACAACAAGTGAAGGTGCGTTCTGCTTCGGCATTCGAAACGTCAAATTGAAACCGCAAATGAATCGCCGTGCTAAATATGCGCACTAGCTGCAGCCGGTACGTTAAGACGGCTAGCTGCTTGGAATCAAATCGATTATGGCCGTTTACCTAGCAACAACCTTTTCTAATTAGTCAGGTATCAGAGGCCAGGCCTCCTATCAGCAGCTCTGACGCTGAAAAGCGCAAATATCAACGACGGCTGATGTGGACGCGACATAAATCTCTTTTCGAGCAGACACCATATCGACTCCCCAGTTGGGAGCCAGTCCCAGGCACTGGAATGACTCTAATATTGATTAAAAAGCTCCACCAGTCTAGTCTATACAGCACAACACCAACAAACCATCGTGTCGTCATCCGCACTGCTGTGCAATGCAGTCATTGAAGTCAACGTACAAACCGAACAAATAAATGTCGACTAAAAATTACACGGGCAAAGACAGAGATTCCCTTTAAACGAAAAACAATATCTTGTTGGACCGGTTTTTCAAAGTAGGCACAAATAGATAAACAGGTAAAACCAGAAAGAGCAAGGTGGTAGCACCATTATGTTCAGCGTTTAGCTAGCTGCCTCTCGTCACGGCGGCTCTGGCCTGGCATCTGCGAGGGCGGCACCGCTTTTCAGGCCCTTCGCTTTTCATCATCCGGTGGTGATCCGGTTCTCTTACTAAAATTGTGCGTCTATTGGCCTGATAGGTAACCGCAAGAGCGAGAAAACACAAAATAAGCCAAAAACCTTGATTTTGCTAAAATCGGACTAGGAAGAGCTCGTTCAGATTAAAAATCTGCGATTCCGTTGGTTTAATACAAATCTTTCTCTGAAAATTTCACTGAAATCGGTGCAGCAGTTTCTGAAAACAAGTGGCCCTCTTTTGGGGAGCGAACTGGCACAAAAGAGCATGTAGGTATTGAAGAATTGTATTCGGAGACCAGTAACGCACTAGTCATCTGCCGATAAATCTCCTTCAGAATTTACATCAATTTTTTTTCAAAACTGTTTAAAAACGGTTATTTATGCTCAATTTATATAAGATTTTTGGCGCGACCATTGTTAGTTATTTACAGTTTGTTTTGGCCAAGTTCTAGCCTGCTAACCTTCTGTAGCCTGGAGTCAAGTCACTCTAAAATGAACTGATCCGAGTTTTCAAGCGTAAAATTTGAACATAAATATCTCACAAACTCTTCATCGGATTTGTCCTAAATTTTGTAGATTAATTAATCTTCTTAATATGGACTTAAAACTCTGTGAAAAGGTCAGCATTCTAACGCTGCCGGTCAAAATCTGGCGGATTTTTACTTTCAGCGAATGTGAAAATTTGGCATTCTCAAAAATGATGGTGTCATCCCCTGCACAGAAAGCAGGCCTATACAAACTAGTGGGGTAATTGATTACAATCGCCTCAACTAAGGCAACACAATAAACACCTAAATTAGGCTACACAGTCCTGCTCTATGTTCAGAGGGCACACCCTTTATTTTTGGCAATCTAAATTATTCACCTTCACTCAGACATGGGCAAAGGGGGGCTGAGGGGGGTGTTGGCCCCCCTCAGGCTCTGACCTATCCCCCTCGGTCGGCCGCTACCCCGCCTCAGGAATTTTTGGAAGAATTTTGTATAGAAAATTATGATAAAAAATATGCCTGGATTAGGTGCAAATGAGCTCAGAATAGCTTATTTTAACTTATTTTAATGAAAAATAAGCCAAAAACCTAGATTTTAGCCAAAAATCGGACTTTTTGGCTTACCACTCCCTCAGCCCCCTCAGGAATTGAAAATTCTACCCCCCCCTCAGCCGAAATGCTAGCCCATGTCTGCCTTCAGCCAGATTTTAACTGGTTGTGCTAAATGCTGACCTCTTCTATGTCTATGTATAGATTAGTTAACCAGCAAAATTTAAGAAAAATCAGATGAGGGATTCCTGAGATATGTATGCAGCTAGTTATTTGCTGGACCAATTACTAAAAAATGCTCAATGTTCAAATTTGACGTCTGAAAACTGGTGTCAGTTCATTTCGGATACGACATAACTCCAGGCTACAGAAGGCAAAAAGGTACTAGGGTGTAGCAAAGCACTACGGTCAGCCATACCCCCTCACTGGTAGGCGCTACCCACCAGCCGGCCCCACCAGCCGGCCCGACCCCTTGCAAAGGTTTTGGCGATCTTTTTGGGAAAGCAATTTTATACACTCCAACCCCCTGACCAAAAACATATACGTCCGCCGGATTTAACATGCATCTGCATTTTCACAAAGCGTTACAACTGCTATACGACTTTCTAATTTTCTGAAAGCAAAATTCGAACTTTATGCGGTGTCCTCTTGTTGCACATTTTATGCAGATGGATGCCTGTGGGTCTTATAAACACGGTTTGGGTTCATTTAAGGGTGCACAGTTGGGCGTCTGTAGTGCAAGATTTGCAAGCAAACAATTCGAGGAGACGCGACCCGCGAGTCAGGCCACAAGTACGCCGATTAATCATGTGAAGTCACAGCACAAAGGCATACAGAAAGTTGTAGGATGGGAGCAGACATGGGCTAGCATTTCGGCAGATGGGGGGGGGTTAGAATTTTCAATCCCTGAGGGGGCTGAGTGGGGGTAGGAGTAGGGATGCAAATGGTATAAAAAATACCAAATACTAGATGGTATTTTCTATACCAAATAATACCAAATAATTCCAAATAGTTGATAAACAGGTCGCTAGCTGTTTGGAATGAGCGCAAAGTTATACTTTTTGTTGTTTTTTTTTTCAGCAAAAATATACAAGTTTTGCCTCAGTGGAAGAGTTTTTGTTGCATCTAAAAGAAATCTAGTCATGCCGAGAAAGAAACCGAGCAGAATTTGATAGGAGAATAGGAGGGAATCCTTCTCCGGAAGGATGGGGCAGGACGCATTTGGCCCGCTTCCGCGGGGTAGTTGCACGACGAAGACGCGCGTCCCAACCCCGACACTGTTGACTACAACTGCCTCATTTCGCAGATTGCCAACTCTACTCTGCCTTCGCCACTGGTCCGCTGGCTTTCCGCTTACCTGCGCGGTCGCTCTGCCCGGACCCTGTTCTGTGGTGCTGCTTCCTCCACTAGAAAAGTCCACGCTGGTGTCCCTCAAGGGTCCAAGATCACCCCCTGTCTTTTCAACTTCTACTTATCAGATATGCCGGCCCCTCCGCCCTCTGTGAAACTGGTTTCTTATGCGGACGACCTCACTGCCTACACTTCAGGAGCCAACTTACCCCAATTAGAAGAGAGTCTGAACCAGTTCGGCACTGAGTTGTGCGCCTACTTGGTTAGGAAGTCACTGATACTCTCGGCTCCTAAGTCCACTGTAACCCTATTTTCTCCTGACCCTGCTCAGGGGAAATACCACCCCCAGATCCGCCTGGACGGCCACCTTCTCCCCCTATGCAAGACACCAAAAATTCTTGGCGTGAGCTTTGATACCTTCTTCACCTTCAACAAGCATGCTTCCCTTGTTTCCACCAAGATCGCCAAGCGGAACAATGTCCTAAAAGCACTGGCTGGCTCCTCCTGGGGCCAACAGAAGGAAAGCCTCCTGATCATCTACAAAGCTCTGGGGCGCTCGGTAGCTGACTACGCTGCCCCTGTCTGGGCAGCAAACGCCAGCAAAACAAGTCTGGACAGAATTCAAAGGGCGCAGAACAGTGCCTTGCGCATTGTCACCGGCTGTCACCGCATGGCCGCAGTGGACCATCTTCACCAAGAAACTAAACTGCTACCAGTAGCTGCACATGCAGAGCTGCTCTCGGCCCAATACCTGGTCGAGTGTCGAGAGCCAAACCACCCTTGCCATAACGTTACCACCAGGTCTCCTCCTCCTCGTCAGATGAAGGAGACGTTGTTCTAGAAATTCAACAATTTTGTCAACCCACTCTCGGGTGACTCATTGGCCCAGTCTCGGAAGAATGTGCATGCAGCCATTGTAGCCAGAACCATTGACTCTCTGCGTCCCAACGTTGTGCTAGGTGGCCGCCCACCGCCCATCCACAAGTCAGAAGAAGCTCTTGGCAGAGAGCCCCGCTCACTCCTTGCACAACTTCGGTCAGGCTACTGCCACCGTCTGAACAGCTACAAGGCTCGCCTGGACCAAACAGTGGCAGACATCTGCCCTGACTGTGGCATCGCCCTGCACAGTGTCAACCACCTATTCAGCTGCACAAGCCACCCCACGGACTTGTCTGCCAGGGACCTATGGGAGAAACCCGTGGAGTCGGCAGCTTTTCTTGAATTTCTCCTACCAAACACGGATGTTTGAGATGAAGAGGGAAACCTTCTTTTGGAAGGCAACAACAACAACAACAACATAATTTGATGGTTTTTCACTTACTCGGGAAATGGGCAAGCACATTGTGCCGTTTGCGGTCTGGGCTCGGTCTCCATAAAAGACGTCGTACCAAAATTCCGATTTTACGGACCCCCTTCCCCCAAAATCGCCTTGCGTCGTTTCATGGGGGCCCCCCCCACTTTTTGAGAATTTTCCATGAATGGTTGTTTGTTATATAAGTTAAATTGGTCAGAATTCTTTATTGTTTTGTTGCTCAGAAACGGTAAAGAGACGTCTTGTTCTGCGTATCTGCATTGTTAAACTTTTAGTAAATTAGAAATAAAGAGAAAACTCTGAACAGAAGAGCTCTGACATGGTATACAGTTGCAAAATATGCAGAATTTATCGCTTAAAAGCTAACTGTTTAGCTATTTAAACTATTTGGGGTAAATGTATAGTTTCCGGGCGTAAAATCGGGAACCGACCCCAGATTAAAATAAATACTTTTAACGATCATAACTAATTATAAAATAACAAGTTTTATCGATAAATATCGATTATCGATTATTTTTTTGGCAAAATTCCAAAATTTCAAAATCGTCCAAAATGGTCATGTTATAAATCATTTGAAAGCCCTTCGTCTGACGAGTCTAATGATCACTAGCATCAGCATAGGGCACGCCCCCGGGGGCCTGTTTTGCCAAATATAAAAGTACCCCTAGAGACGCATCAGTATAGGCACGCTCCGGAGGGTCTGTTTTAAAAACATAAAAATACCCCTAGGGGACGCATCAGTATAAGCACGCTCCAGAGGGCCTGTTTTCCAAATATAAAAATACCCCTAGAGGGACACATCAGTATAGGAACGCTCAGGAGGGCCTGTTTTAAAAACATAAAAATACCCCTAGTGGACGCATCAGTATAGGCACGCTCCGGAGGGCCTGTTTTCCAAATATAAAAATACCCCTAGGGGTACGCATCACTATACTGATGCGTCCCCTAGGGGTACTTTTATGTTTTTAAAACAGGCCCTCCGGAGCGTGCCTATAGTGATGCGTCCCTCTAGGGGTATCTTTATAGTTGGCAGAACAGGACCCCGGGGCGTGCGCAATGCTAATGTAGTTATCATTAGACTCGTCAGACGAAGGGCTTTCAAATGATATATAGCATGACCATTTTGGACGATTTTGGAATTTTGCCACAAAATATTTGATAATCGATATTTATCGATAAAACTTGTTAATTTATAATTAGTTATGATAGTTAAAAGTATTTATTTTAATCTGGGGCCGGTTCCTGATTTTACGCCCGGAAACTATACATTTACCCTATTTGGTATTATTTGGTATATAAAAATACCAAATAATACCAAATACCTAGAAAATACCAAATAATACCGAATAATACCAAATATTTAATAATACCGGATACCATTTGCATCCCTAGGTAGGAGCGCCTGAGGGGGCTGAGGGGATTGTAAGCCAAAACATGCGATTTTTCTCCAAAATCAAGGTTTTTGGATTATTTTTCGATAAAAAATAGGTTAAAATAATCTGAGCTCATTTAGGTACACCTTTTTTTTATCATCCTCCAATCCAGCAGTACTAACTACTACTGGAACTGGAAACACCGGAGCTGGCAGCTTCGGCATACAACGTGGGATTTTATACATAATTGGTAGGGTAAACCGGGGCTACTTTGAACGAATAACGATTTTTTCAAATTTCAAGCGTACGGATTCAGGTGTTTAGGCAAGCTAGGATGACCATTTATAATGCAATCGAAAGCTTGAAGTGTGCTCTTCAAAATGATGTCAGATATAATGTTGTATGCTCAACTGAAGATGAGTGTAGCCAAGTTTTTTTAAAAAACACATGGGTGTTCAAAGTAGCCCCCGATGTGGGGCTACTTTGAACACCGTGTTTAAAATTAATTCAGTCAAATAAGATAGGCAAAGGGGCATACATGCAATACGTCCGGGACGGCCTGAGGTAGGAGGTAAGGGGGGCCTCCGTCTGGAGGGCGTTCAGGGGCGGTTTCGCTCAGGAAAGGGGTACAAAATTTAAATAATCTCAAAAAATGACTGGAAATGGGTCTTAACACGTTTCATTGGCGAAAAATCGCTAATTTAAGCTGAAAAATAGCTTTTTTCAGCTAAAAACAAACAAAATGCAACAGAAACGGTCTCTAAAAACACCGATTTCTCTTAAATGACAGCAGCGGAAACACTAAATTCAGTTACAAAAGGCATTCTAAGGGAATTTTAAGCTTGAATTAGTGATTCCTAAGCTAGTTTGTTAGACTGGAGTGGAGTGGAGAGTTGTACTGGAGTGGAGCCGCTACTAATATTTGTATGTTTGGCTGGGAAGGTCTTCCTAATTTTTTTCCCTGGGGTGTGGGGTAGGGAGGGGCGAGGGGGTTAACGTTTCCATCTGAGTGGTAACCACCAAACCCCCTAACCACAGAAGCCGAGAATATGCAGAGAAGAGAAGGAAATCAGATTTATAAGGGTGTTCAAAGTAGCCCCTTCTCTTCTTCACAGCACAGAAAAAGTTCGGTATGAAATATCTAGACGATAAGCACACTATTGTAAAGAGAATGGTCTGGGGAGCAAAACAGTATAAAACTTGACTACTTTGGGACATTGGAACCTAAAGTTTTCTCGTCTTAAAGTTTTCGGCCGTTAAGATACCGATGTTTTCAAGCAACAGAGCACTGGCAAACAGCAACAGATCCCTTACTATTTGGTAGGGTCGTGTAGCCTGGAGTCTTTGGCGATAAACTAGCGCAACCATAGGCCAAAAAGCGAACCACGAGCGCCATGCGGCGCAAAAAACGCGCAAAACTCACGCCTGTTCAAAGTTGCCCCCCTGTTCAAAGTTACCCCGGTTTACCCTACGTAAAACAACCGCTTAGATAAAGAAATGGAAATCTGACAACGTAGTCTATAGGCTATATACTGGGGCAGTTAGTAGTTTACGCACCGTACGCACCGTTCGCACCGTTACGCACCGTACGCACCGTTACGCACCGTTCGCATCAGCAGCGACCCCAATTGGGCGCCGATATTTCGGAGTGGTGAATTTGCTGAGGTCGTTCAGAGAACCGTTCTATTTCAGCTTGCATTAAAACAGATTATGCGTTTTGGTGGAAAAGTAGCTGGAAAATCAGTTTGTATTAAAATTTTAAAAGAAAAAAGCGAAAATAATCACGTTGGTCACGGTGGCCCCGGCACCCATGGAAGTGATGTGTTTGTGGGTTCGAAACCTGTTGAGGCGATGGGAAGTAGTGGACACAAAGCCCAGCCCAACCAGATCAGGTGTAGCTGGGGGGAATTAGGAACCGATCCCAAACAGAAACTAATGTGTTTAATGATCATAATTAATTATAAATTAACGATTTCTATCGATTATCGATTATTTTTCTGCAAAGTTCCAAAATTTCAAAATCGTCCAAAATGGTCATGTCATATATCATTTGAAAGCCCTTAGCCTGGCGAGTCTAATGATCACTAAATCAGAATAGGGAACGCCCCGGGGGCCTGTTTTGCCAAATATAAAGGTACCCCTAGAGACGCATCAGTATAGGCACGCTTCGGAGGGCCTGTTTTCCAAATATAAAAATACCCCTAGTCGGACGCATCAGTATAGGCACGCTCCGGAGGGCCTGTTTTCCAAATATAAAAATACCCCTAGGGGTACGCATCAGTATAGGGCTCGTTCCGGAGGGCCTGTTTTCCAAATATAAAAATACCCCTAGGGGTACGCATCAGTATAGGGCTCGTTCCGGAGTCGTATAGTCATAAGAAAGTTAATTAATTAATATATAGTCCATTTCTGACCTTCCCTGATTCCCCCCCCCAGCTACACCTAACCCGCCCAACCCAGGCCGTCGAAAGTCAGCAATGGCAAGTAGATAAATGGGGACCTAACCGGCGCTGTCTTGCACCCACCCACCCAAAAGGGGAGGGTTGTTGTTAAGGAGGCTGCCGGTCCTTCTGCCTCTTCCTGCTCTATAGCAGTTGGCTACTCCTAGTCCGAAAGGACAAAAAGTTACAACAACAAAATAACAATTCGACCGGACATACAATGCAGCGGAACCACTGACAGCATCACCAATATCGAGTTTGTCCTTGGTGTCAGCCATGAAGTAAAAACATTTGGATTGTTAGTTTAGTTTAATGGTTGCCCCATCACCATGAAACCCTTCAGGTCCAATTTTTGGCCAATCATTTCCCATTTTGGTACTATGTCAATCAGAAAAGGTGCCGAGATGACACGTTTTTGCCTGACACAATTTGAGACGTTTAGCGATGGGTGACAAACACACCGCTTCCATGGGTGCCGGGGCCGCCGTGACACACGTGATTATTTTCGCTTTTTTCTTTTAAATTTTAATACAAAATACAAGCTGATTTTCCAACTATTTTTCCACCAAAACGCGTAATTTGTTAATGCAAGCTAAAATAGAACGGTTCTCTAATCGATCTAAGCAATTTCACCGCTCTGAAAGATCGGCGCCCAATGGGGGTCGCTGCTGGTGCGAACGGTGCGTAACGGTGCGTACGGTGCGTAACGGTGCGTACGGTGCGTAAACTACTAACTGCCATATACTGGGGATAAGTTTGTTCGTTCGCTTGCTTCCTTAACTCGAATTGCAAATTTTGAACAGAGGCCACCGAATGTGGTATCAAACGACTGCTGACGATCTCCTGATTATTATTCTGCACATCAACTTCTAATTACTGCATTGATTATATTCAGCTTTACCTCAGATACGTGTTTTTGGTCTCGGAACAAATTCTGGAAACGTGCGCACCCCAATTTTAAATCTTTAGCAAATATGACCGAGTACGGTATCAAACAACTGCTTATGACTTCTACATTATTGTTTTACACACCAACACATCCACAACCAATTACTGCATGCTATCTCAGATGACGGGCTGTAGTCATATTGCTTTACTTCATCGATTATCGGCTGATTTCCCCCGGAACACCTCTTCGGTAACTTGCTATAAAATTCATGCGTATGGACGTACATTCGTGCCCAAGGCCGGATCGGTAGACCATTACCCTAGCTACAGAATAAGCACAGTTAGAAAGATTTGGATCGAAACCCCAGGACGGAGGCCCTTTTTAAACAAAAAAATGGCAACACTCGAAACACTAATCAGCGCAAGTATTGATCTCCCTACCGGATCCAGAATACCCGCGTCCCGGTTTTTAACATCACCGCAATAGGATAAGTACGCTCCCCTCCGTACCAAACGTAAAAGGAGAATAAAACAGCTCTACGTTGTTCACTCTGGTACTGATCAGTTTCGTCGACTGGTCAGTTTCGCCGACCGGTGAGTTTCACCGACAATTGACCTCCTTCCTAAAGGTCAGTTTCGCCGACTGGTAAGTTTTGTCGACTTTTCAGTTTCGTCGACTCAATAAAGTACCGGCCAGTTTGTTGGCGATCCTACCTGCGAGAAAGACCGTCGCAGTTCTTACTTTTAAGTCCTAATAAATATAATCAGCAAACCTAATGTAACCAGCAAACTTTTCAGTGTCTACAATGTAATATATCACTCACTACCTGTACTTACAGAGATTAGTATGAAACAGCACTACAAAAACAAATAATCTGCTTGTGGCATGTACTGCTAGATCAGCATCAAAATTCTGAGGCTGCGGTGGTTGTTGTAGAGCGACGGGAGGAGGAGGGCGAGCAAGGGGCAGCTGAGGAAAGATCCACCAGGGATCATCGCCGTCATTCAGATCTTCTTCTACTCCGAACTGGCCATCGACACCAAGAAAGTAAGCTATGTGACTCAGGTAGCGGTAGCGGGCTACCCTGTCATAAATCTCCTCAATTGGATGGATCCCAATGCCCTGCAGCACGGCATTCAATCGCTCTTTGGCCAGTCGAATTCTATTGTCATTCTGGATATCTCTAGGTCGTCGTTCCTTCGGTCTCGCATTTCCTGTAAGCTGTTGGATACGATATAACAATGACTTCCCCTAATCTCGTCCTATCAAGAACCACAACTTACATGTGCATCAGGGGGGGGGTCCGACCGGAACAAATCTTAAAATATGATGGGCGCCATCAAGCTCAGCGCACGTACCGACGGTGTGCCTTAACCGATCCGGTCGTTTTACCCACCGTTCGATAGGTCTTTGCGTTGGCTTTCAAATGAGCTAAGCAGCGCCGTCATGCAACCATGTTTGCGCGGGAAATTCAAATTTTAGTGACTCGGCTCTATTATTTGATTTTCTACCTAAACGGGAAACGTTGCCATTTTTGCAATTTTGATCGTAGGTCAAAGCGCCAACCGTCAAACGACGCAGCGTGACGAGATCTACAGTTTCCATGCATCGCCATCGTTATACGCCTTCCGGCGCTAACACTAGATGTCTGAGAGTGAAGCAGTCGAATTTGGCCGTTTTTGCCACTTATTCCTGAGTAGTTTTCAGGCCATAGTTCACTTCGCGGTTGACAGATTTAGCTGGTTCATGCACGAAAACACTCCTAATTGAACGCAGAATGCTAATAACACAACCGGGGCGCTCGGCAATCCAAGCAATCCACTGTAGGACCTCCAGTATCAGCATTACGCAACTATCCGGAAAAAGTATGTCAGAAAGAAGGTCGATTTTCTCGCTAACGAAAAACAAATTTGCATATCTGCTGAATACGATTTTTAGAGCACATCAAGACCTTTCATTTGGTGCATTACATGCCCTTGTAGCATATCGGAAATATGGTGTTCATTTTCGATTTTTCTTTTTTGTACGATATGAGAGCTGGATTTTTGACGGTTTTTGATCTGTTTCTTGAGCAAACATGATAGCATCGAGTCCGTTCTGCTATCAAATGAATCGGCATGGTCCGCTGCGTCTTTTGATGGATAGCTTGTTTGGATTGGTCCACGCATTTTATAGTTATAGTATCATATACTACCGTAAGTCCAGTTGGATGCACTTACTTGATTTAAAAGGCAGATTTGTCATGAATTTCAGATGATTTTGAACTATAACTATAAAATGCGTGGGCCAATCCAAATAAGCTATCCATCAAAAGACGCAGCGGACCATGGCGATTCATTTGACAGCAGAACGGACTCAATGCGATGATTTTTGCGCAAGAAACAGACCAAAAACTGTCAAAAATCCAGCTCTCAAATTGTATGAAAAAGAAAAATCGAAAATGAACACCATATAGCCGATATGCTACAAGGGCATGTAATGCACCAAATGAAAGGTCTTGATGTGCTCTAAAAATCGTATTCAGCAGATATGCAAATTTGTTTTTCGTTAGCGAGAAAATCGATCTTCTTTCTGACATACTTTTTCCCGATAGTTGGGTAATGCTGATACTGGAGGTCCTACAGTGGATTGCTTGGATTGCCGAACGCCCCGGTTGTGTTATTAGCATTCTGAGTTCAATTAGGAGTGTTTTCGTGCATGAACCAGCTAAATCTGTCAACCGCGAAGTGAACTATGGCCTGAAAACTACTCAGGAATAAGTGGCAAAAACGGCCAAATTCGACTGCTTCACTCTCAGACATCTAGTGTTGGCGCCGGAAGGTGTAGAACGATGGCGATGCATGGAAACTGTAGATCTCGTCACGCTGCGTCGTTTGACGGTTGGCGCATTGACCTACGATCAAAAATGCAAAAATGGCAACGTTTCCCGTTTAGCTACAAAATCAAATAATAGAGCAAAGTCACGAAAATTTGAATTTCGCGCGCAAACATTGTTGCATGACGGCGTTGTGTAGCTCATTTGAAAGCCAACGCAAAGGCCTACCCAGCGGTGGGTAACACGCCAGGATCGATTAAGGCACACCGTTGGTACATGCGCTGAGCTTGATGGCGCCCATAATATTTTGAGATTTGCTCCGGTTGGACCCCCCTGGCGTGGACCAATCCAAATAAGCTATCCACCAAAAGACGCAGCGGACCGTGGCGATTCATTTGACAGCAGAACGGACTCAATGCGATGATTTTTGCGCAAGAAACAGACCAAAAACTGTCAAAAATCCAGCTCTCAAATCGTACAAAAAAGAAAAATCGAAAATGAACACCATATTGCCGATATGCTACAAGGGCATGTAATGCACCAAATAAAAGATCTTGATGTGCTCTAAAAATCGTATTCAGCAGATATGCAAATTTGTTTTTCGTTAGCGAGAAAATCGATCTTCTTTCTGACATACTTTTTCCCGATAGTCGGGTAATGCTGATACTGGAGGTCCTACAGTGGATTGCTTGGATTGCCGAGCGCCCCGGTTGTGTTATTAGCATTCTGCGTTCAATTAGGAGTGTTTTCGTGCATGAACCAGCTAAATCTGTCAACCGCGAAGTGAACTACGGCCTGAAAACTACTCAGGAATAAGTGGCAAAAACGGCCAAATTCGACTGCTTCACTCTCAGACATCTAGTGTTGGCGCCGGAAGGCGTAGAACGATGGCGATGCATGGAAAGTGTAGATCTCGTCACGCTGTGTTCGTTTGACGGTTGGCGCATTGACCTACGATCAAAATTGCAAAAATGGCAACGTTTCCCGTTTAGGTAGAAAATCAAATAATAGAGCCGAGTCACTAAAATTTAAATTTCGCGCGCAAACATGGTTGCATGACGGCGCTGCTTAGCTCATTTGAAAGCCAACGCAAAGACCTATCGAACGGTGGGTAACACGACCGGATCGGTTAAGGCACACCATCGGTACGTGCGCTGAGCTTGATGGCGCCCATCATACAGTATAGATAAAAAAAATGTCCCATCGCTTTTTCGGCCTTCACTCAAACGTTTCGTTCTCAGTCACTGCTTTACCGATTTGGCTCAAATTTTCAGCAAAAATTAACAACATGGTTGGCTAAATATTCTGCAAGTTTAGTGCCAAAATTCCGACTCATACTGGTTTTATGACCCGAAAACTAGGAATGAGGGTGGTCCACGCAAATTTATTTTTTTCGGTAATACAAGGAGTACAGTCCTGAAACTTGCAGGAATGATTGGTGTTGCTATTGGGCATAACATACTAAGCGGGCAGCCCTGTAGCTCAAAGGGCACTAAAATGGGGGAATTTCAAAAACATGAGTGAAAATCCCATAGTTAAGAAATCTGCACCTTCTAGAATCAAAGCACTGAATCTGTTGTTAATCAACATAGATTGTAGCAGGAAGTTCGACAAATAAATGAACCTGATATTTAAGCTCTGTTCCACACCATAGTAACCATCCCTGCAGCGTTTTTTGAAAATTGAAAATCTTTAGAATCGTCATTTTGCCGGTTTTACGAAGAAAAGTCATATTTCGTCGTGTTTTTGAAATTCCCCCATTTTAGTGCCCTTTGAGCTACAGGGCTGCCCGCTTAGTATGTTATGCCCAATAGCAACACCAATCATTCCTGCAAGTTTCAGGACTGTACTCCTTGCATCACCGAAAAAAATTAAATTTGCGTGGACCACCCTCATTCCTAGTTTTCGGGTCATAAAACCAGTATGAGTCGGAATTTTGGCACCACACTTGCAGAATATTTAGCCAACCATGTTGTTAATTTTTGCTGAAAATTTGAGCGAAATCGGTAAAGAAGTGACTGAGAACGAAACGTTTGAGTGAAGGCCAAAAAACCGATGGGACATTTTTTTTGATCTATACTGTATTTTAAGATTTGTTCTGGTCGGACCCCCCCCCTGATGTGCATATATGCACACAGTAATAGTTGCTTCTGTTTGTGTATTAGTGTATTTGTGTGCATAGTTGTGTAGCAGCAATGAGTGTAAGTGAGAGACCGAGAGAGATCCCGGAGCCTAGTTTAGTCTTCAGAGGTATTGAAGACAGTCTGTTAGCAGCTAAATTAGTTCTGGTGAACACGTGTTGTCGTCCGGTCCGGTTCAAGCTCAAGTCAACAAACCAACATCTATACTCTGTGAAGCCAAGCGCGCGAGGACTGGTCCATCCTGAACAAGCAGCCGATCTGAACATTTATTACAGAGCATGCACTGACCAAACTGCACCTAAATTGATTCTGCAGACTGAATTTGCTCACGGCGAAGGCCAGCTACACTCAAGTACACTCGGTGCCACCGTCGATCCGCCACAATTCGCCGAAAGTCTTCACGCAGCCGTTATGGTACCGCAAATTAGAGTTCGTTTGGAAGAGCGACAAGAACTGCCACAGCAACAGTCGATACGGGTAGTAAGCGATTTCACTCAAAACCAACTCTCCAATGACCCAGATTCAGTGGAGTCTCAGCCGTTGGACGATATCAGCGCTCAACCAAGCGTCATCACTTTTCATCTGATTCTGTTGCTTTTCTTACTTCTTCTTTTGTGCAGTAATTGGTCTGTCTATCTATGCAGCTTTCTCTTCAGTGATTTCTGATTACACCTTTATCTATCAATTCTGTTAAATAGAATCAATCACATTATTTCTGAGTTATACAGTATAATACAAAACATAACATGATAAAATACAAACATCAAAAGTTGTTGTTCTTAATGGTTTGTTCCGGTTTCCTCCTTTCCGGTTTCCTCCTCTAATATTCCGGTTTCCTCCTTTCCGGTTTCCTCCCTTTTAAAATTGTAGCATAATTTGGTGAGCTCGAGCTGTAATCGATATTATAACAGCAAGCAAGTTTTGCGTCATTTTAAAACTAAATGTCGGAATGAAAGCTAGAAATTCGAACCAGATGTAACTGGGTATGACCTGTCAGAACGTATGACTGCAGCAGTCTTGCCTTGACATGACTGAGCGGAATGAATTCGGGCCCAGAGCTCATGGTTGCGTTATTTTGATGATAACTTTTGATCTCTTTGGATCAAGAGACAGCCGGTTAGCTCAAGGCAACTGTTGTTTATGCTAAATGTTTATGGCATCCTTGTCTTGTCACTTGATAGGGAGTCATACTACCGTTTTCTCCGTACCAATCTGCCATATTCCTCCTCTCCAAGTTCAATGTAGATGTAAAAATTTCAGCCTGACCCACCCATCCCGCTAAAATATAATTTAGCCCGAACCACAAGGCTCTCTGGCTTGGGCCGGCTGGCATAGAAATTGATGCCACTTTTAGAAAAGCTTTTCAAAGTCATAATTGAAATGATCAAATATCAAAATGCAACTTTGGTGGTCTTACCTGCCCTGCCCCATGGAAAATCGAGGCCGGCCCGGCCTGTGGGCCTCATCCCGCAATGCTGGTCAAAAGTGACCCATTTGGGCATTTTCCTATTTGTCTTTTAAGTGGAAAACTCCGGTACCGTTTAAAATCAAAACTATACAGTGTATCTCAGTTTCAACAATCTGAACAAGCAACATTATTATTAGATTCTAATGATAGCCAAAGTACATGTAATACCTACCAAATACCTATTTATTCAATTTATTCAGTATCAAATCGTCCAGGACCACAATTTATGATTGTTGACAAGGGCACTTCCGCCTATTATCCGCCGCATGGCGGAGAATTCTTAATGAAACTTCCCCTAAGCCTAAGAAGGCCGAGCCTAAGCATAAGCCTAAGCCTGAAGTGAACCTAAGGCTAAGCCTAAAACCGAGGCTAAAAGTTAGATTTGACATCGGGTGGGGCCAATGGGCCTTTTGAATTCTCCTCTATGTGGCGGATAATTGGAGGATATTTACGCGCGAATGTGAGGAACAAAATGTACACGATTTCCTGTTTTTGACAGTAAACAAAGCTTTATAGAGGAGTAGGTATTGTTGCAAGGTTGTAGATAGGGCCCGACCGGATACCCGGATCCGGATCCGGATCCGGCCGGATATGGCCATATCCGGATCCAGTACCGGATCCGGATATTACGTGCCGGATATGCCGGATATCAGTCACAGATGAGAAAACGTGATTTTTTGCATATTTTGAACATAAATATTGCATTCGACCGAATGCTTGTTAGAAATTTCTTGAGGCGATTGTAATCCATGACCCCAGTAGTTCGTATAACCCTGATTTCTGTGCAAAGGATAACACCCTCATTTTTGACAATGCTAATTTTTCACCTTGACTGAAAGTAAAAATCCGCCAGACTGAAAGTAAAAATTTAACCGGTTTTGTGAGAAAGCTGAGCTCTTCAGGTTCTTAAGTCCATATAAAGATTGGTTAACTTGCTAAATTTGGTAAAGATCCGATGAAGGGTTCTTGAAATATTTACGTTAAAAATTGGCATCTGAAAATTCGGGTCAGTTCATTTCGGAAGGGGATAACTCCAAGCTACAGAAGGTTAGGACTTGGCCAAAACAAACTCAACAAAAATAATAATACTAATGTGATACAATGAACATCACAAAACAGCCAAGCAGACTGGATTTCTATGTTTAGGATAGTCGCCTTGTTTTTGCTAATTTTTCATTTAATTAAAAATAAAAAATCTAAAATAAAAAAACGAACTATTATTGAGGCAAGTTTACTGTAAATCTGTACTTTACAGAGATCAAAGCGTCTCTTTTCAGTTGCAGAATGGAGATGAATGGCTTGAGATTCTAAACTCAACTCGCAAAGAATGGAAGTCTCAACTGAGAATTTTCAAATTTATAATTTTTTTAGTTTATAAAACTAGGACAGGTCTACCAAAAGGTCGACTAAGTATACCACATTAGAGAGAACAAATTTGAACATGCAAACAATAATTTAGCCAAAAGTCTGTGATGTCAACCATTTTTATCTAAAAATTACGAAATGAGCTCAACTTTCATGCCAAACTGTGTTTCCCCTTCTGTTTTTTTTCAGATGAGGTCTGTATCTGTAAAATAGGTATGCCTAATAAATGCTAAAGATTGCATAGACATTCCGACCAAACTCGAAAATGCTTGGAAAGCGTCCAGTTATCAATTTCTAGCCGCGGTGATAAAATATGCAAATCTGCAAAAAATATGTACATATCTCATTTTTGCATGCATATGATATATGCAATATCACATTGCATCGCAAAAACCCGATATTATCCAACCATAGTTTGAACTACAATTATTAGATGTTGTTTTGAATCAACTGTTATAGAACAAAGAAATGCATATATGTGGTTTATTTCATTCTAAAAAAATTTTAAGTTGATCAATGATATCCGGCATATCCGGATCCGGATCCGGCCGGATATGGGCGTATCCGGATCCGGATCCGGTAGAAATTTGCATCCGGTCGGGCCCTAGTTGTAGATTTAATTATGTCTGAAAATAGCGACCTGCACTGCACAGGAGGCCGATTTCAGCCCGTCTCGGGGTCTTCTTCCTCGGCTCGACGAGGCCCGGCCCAGTAAGCTAAACTAGCCCAGCGTCTGTTGCCCTTGATGTATTATCACTTATTTTAGGTCGTTCGTGACTACAAACCTACCAGTGCACGACAGTCCGTGATAGTCCGTAGGGTACGGAAAATGGTTCTCGGTTCGTGGTTTGTACTGTAATGTGTCTATACCCCAGCAAACAAAGTCTATAAATAAGGTCTGTTGTGTCATAGTCATTGCAAGAGGCTGCTACATTTCTGGGAGCCCATTGTCAATCAAACAAACATGCTAACACATTATTTCCCTTTCATGGTTATTTATTAGAAACGAAGCCAGCTAACAGACTACCTACATGTACCTACATCACCGGATGCAAAGAATGTCTATGATTGCGGAGTTTTCGTCTGTGCTTTTGCTGCATTAGTCTCATCTGCTTGTCGCATTTTAGCTGCACAAGTGCCTATTCTAACAGCACTTACATGCACTATGCATGCACGTATTTGTTTCGTAAACTTCACTTGCAGGTTGATATATAGCACTGGAGACAGCTTTGTGTCTAACTTTCTTTTAGCGCACAAGATAACACCAACCGCTTGGATTTCTTGTTGTGATGCAGTACGTATGTACATACAGTAGTGCACAAAAAAAATGTCCTCTCCACTTTTTCGGGTTCACTAAAATCACTGTTTTTCACTCAATTCTCAACGAATTTGAACCAAATTTTCAGGGTAGGTGCCCAATTAGCCCGGCTACTTGTGTTACAGTTTCGGCGCGAAATTTCAAGTTTTGGCGGGAAATTTAAACGAAAATGCGAAAATCACATGGTCTCATAAAAACGGCTCTTACTCAAGAAATACAAAAGCTACGCCCGTGAAATCACGGCCGCTTATAGACCCAATATAGTGCAGTTTTATGTTGAAGTTTCAAAACCCTCGCTCAAAGTACGCGCGAGAATCCGATTTTCAAAGTTGGCCAAAAATCGGGATTTATCATCATTTCCAAAGCTAACATTTTGAGGTTCGCTAAAATTGCCCGTTTTCAGTCAATTCTCTGCCCATTTGAACCAAATTTGCAGAGTACGTGCCCAATGGTTCTGGCTAACTCTGCTAGAATTTGAGCGCGAAAATTCAAATTTTGGCGGGAAATTTAAACGAATATGTGAATATCATAAAATGGTCTCATAAAAACGGCTCTTACTCAAGAAATACAAAAGCTGTTCTGGTGAAATCATGGCCGCTTATAGACCCAACATAGTGCAGTTTTATGTAGAAGTTTCAAAACCCTCACTCAAAGTACGCGCGAGAATCCGATTTTCAAAAGTTGGCAGAAAATCGGGATTTATCCATTTTCAAAGCTAACATTTTGAGGTTCACTAAAATTGCCCGTTTTCAGTCAATTCTCTGCCAATCTAAACCAAATTTGCAGAATAGGTGTCCAATGGGTCTGGTTAACTCCGCTAGAATTTCGGCGCGAAAATTCGAATGTTGGCGGGAAATTTAAACTACAAAGTATCCTGCAAAAATTGTTCTTACTAATGTTTAAATTTCCCGCCAAAATTTGAATTTTCGCGCCCAAATTCCAGCAGAGTTAGTCAGACCCATTGGGCACGTACTCTGCAAATCTGGTTCAGATTGGCAGAGAATTGACTGAAAACGGGCGATTTCAGTGAACCTCAAAATGTTAGCTTTGGAAAATGGATAAATTCCGATTTTTTGCCAAATTTGAAAATCGGATTCTCGCGCGTACTTTGAGCGAGGATTTTGAAACTTCCACAGAAAATTGCACTATATTGGGTCTATAAGCGGCCGTGATTTCACGGGCGTAGCTTTTGTATTTCTTGAGTAAGAGCCGTTTTTATTAGACCATATGATTTTCGCATTTTCGTTTAAATTTCCCGCCAAAATTTGAATTTTCGCGCCGAAACTGTAAAACAAGTAGCCGGACTAATTGGGCACCTACCCTGAAAATTTGGTTCAAATTCGTTGAGAATTGAGTGAAAAACAGTTATTTTAGTTAACCCGAAAAAGTGGAGAGGACATTTTTTTGTGCACTACTGTATATGCAGTTTTAGTCTGTTGCAGGGGTCTGTTGTGATACTGCATTTTCAATTTTCTTGCTACATTTCGAATTTAGATTATCAATTGCAAGATATTCGGTACCCAGGCATTTTACGTATACGTATTTAATGGTGCTTGCTTTCCTTAAAGTTAAAAGTGTTTTCTCTTTCTGTGCAACACTGTGACTACGTGATGACGCTGCCTGCAATTTAGAAATCTACTTCTGAGATCAACCCTACATTGTAAGCTGATTTACAGTCATAAACCCGACTCCGAATCTATGTTAGCTTAGATTTAGGCTTGTTGTCAGGCCACCGAAAGGCTGTGCAAACCAAGATGACAAGTAGAAAAATGGGTAGCATCGTGGGATGGGAAGCCAAAGGGGGTCTGTGTGCAAGGCCACAGAATACGAGTTCTTCAGCTTTGCTTGCCAGGTGTGCACTTGCACAAAGTAAGATTTTTTATAATTCGACTTGTTGAATGAAACAATTTCGCGACAAAGCAATCGTTTCCAGCATGAGCTGTTGCGCTAATTTTCTTCATTTGGCCTTAGTACTGCTTATTTCTTTTCTCTTAAGGTGTAACTTGCGATTTTCCAACTTTCCTACTTTCGGGGAGGCGATTTGTGACATTGGAAAACCCGCAAAACTTGGTGTACCTTTGTGTACCACAGCGTACCGCACGTCTTTACCGTTTCCGTTTTCTGAGGAGGCGATTTGTATACGCGCCGCGTGTTTCGCTCCGGGGAGAAGTAGGTATATCCCTCAAAATAGTACAATTATAGTACGCAAAAAATAGTACAGATAAAAAATAGTACAAGATGAGGATTTGATTGGAGCACCTTGAAAGGGTAGAAATCAGGTCGGAAAAATAGTTTTTATAGTTTTCATGCCAGGAAATATAGTTTAAATAAAAATTGCGCTATAAACGTCGTTGAAATAAGGCCGTGTGTGTTGAACGGTTCTGCCGAGTTATTAAAATATTATTATCAGTTTATATAGGGTAAGAAAGAGGGAAGGAAGGCTACCCAAGCAAAGATGGAGTAAGGAGGACGAGGAAGACGTGAAGTGGGCAGTGGCGTATCCAGGGGGTGTAGGGTGTGTACACCCCCCTTTGCGGTGGAGGTAGGAAGAAAAAGTCTGTCAAAAACATAAGAAACTAATGAATTATGTACTAAAACTGTCCATTTTGTGCTCAGAATGCCTTCCTGTCCATTTTGTGCTCAGAATGCCTTCTAAATGCGTTTTTGAAGGCTAAATTTTCAAAATTTTCTCGCCCTGGTCGGGCAGAGGCCCAACCAGGCCATTATAAACTACTGAAACTTGTAATTTCTGTTAATTTTAAGCTCGGTATGCGTTTTAAACGCGTTTTTGAAGGCTAATTTTGCTAAATTTTCTTAAACTGGTTGGGCAGCGGCCAAACCAGGCACTTTCAAAATTTTACACCCCCCTTTCCGAAATCCTGGATACGCCACTTGAAGTGGACGTTTGAAGAAAGGACACGGCATTCCTTGGACTCAAAATAAAGTTCAACAACTCATTTACCAATACGAATGTGGAGAAACTTCACCTGAAATTGAACTGGTACATATTAGAAAAATACTTATATTTATTGTTTATTTTAGGCATATCCAAAACAACGTAATGGTTACGACTGTGGCATCTTTGTGCTCGCGTTTGCTGCACTGCTTGCTTCAGATAAAGCTGTATCACTTGTTTCTCAGGTAAACACGCTATTCTGTCGATTTTACAGCGCAAATGTAATGTACAATGACTAGAAGTTGTGTGTATGAATGAGCTTTGTCAGGCATCGGCGTGTAGCATAGTGGTTAGTGCATTGGACCGGAAATCCAAAGGTGCTGGGTTCGATTCCCGGCTGCGCTCTTGCACATGCCTAACTTTTTCACCTTTCTTTCTATTTTGCAAGATTCGTGTTGATTTTCCCCAAACATTTCAGTGGGGTAACCAGTACTTTAGCCATAAAAAATATTATTATTTTGATTTGTAGACTGGTTGTATTCAATCACCAATTGTTTCAGGAAGACATCCCTTTTTGGCGTCAGTTCACGGCCATTATTGATTGCGCCAAGAATCAAATCAAACACATCTCCTAGATTTCTTGCTGTAGACTAGTGTACGGTTACTTAACGTAGCTGTACGTTCTCTTCATGCTTCATACTTTTATTTTTCCTGCTCTACACTGATGTGATGTGCCCATTAGGCGCCGTATTTGTTAACTTGATAAGTGGGATGAGTATTTTGCTGTTATTCTAGTTCTGTTCAACGCTATGGACGTATCGCACAAGAAATTTCGTGACTGGTTCCGTTTGGTTTTCAAGTGGTCTATCGCTATGTTTTTATGTTCGTAAATAATGTTAATACCTGCAAAAGTTAGTTAAAATATAATCTCGCCTTCCTATATGGCCTGTTATTTTAATTGAGAAAGTCTGGTCAGTGTCGTGCGTCACTCTTAGCCGTACGCAGTTAGAATAACTGAATTACACGATTTGTACGTTTGTGTAGGCACATGCAGCAATTCACAAACAGCACAACAATAGCTGGTTCTTTCATATGTAGGTAGATCGCTATTGTTAACCATGTTTAGTCTGTTGTGGAAGAGCAACGAATAACCTAGACTTAAAACAGAACCTAAGTTTCAGTTTTCAAGACACTTTACAGACGATCTTTTCAAGTCTGGTTATCTTACAATGCTCTTTTTTAACTATAGAACCGTAGATAAATGAAGTACAGAGCTATATCGCGTTCGGGCCACTTCGGTACCGTACGCCCTTGCCGTGGTCTATTTGGACCACGTTGGGTGGGATATACGAACTACGCACCTTACTTACTTACTTCTCCCCGTCTACGAAGGGCAACAACGAATAGGGGCGACGGGCGCCCCGGGGCGACGGGGCGCTCGGGAGCCAGACGCACCCCTAAATTCCAGTACTGCGGGCGCCGTTTCTACTAATGCATTTATGAGCGGTTCTAAGCGGAAATATGCAAGAACTTTTTGTTTTTGCGTTGGCTTTTATGTGCATAAAGATTGGCTTTACCCAGGTTGCCAATATCCGGTCTGTCAGGAGACAGATCGACTGAACCGAAAGTCAACAGTGGAATTGAAAGACAGCGTAACCAAAAGAGCGATTTAGAAAGCGAGGCCTTTTAATGGCCAAGGCGCAGTACGCATCTGTGTTTATCAGTGCTGACTTGTCTCCCTGACAAGCGAATCAAGTTTTAGACTTATGTTACAAGAGCTGGGGACCAAACCCTCCTTGAAAATTGTTTTAGAGCGATGAGCGCTACATACGCTACTCGATACGATCAGATATAGGGGTGGTAGTTAGTCTACGATTGGCTGAGCCCTTCATTTGATAAACTTTGCATGCAGGGCAGGCCCAATGAAAACGATAAAATACGAAATTTCAATTAGCAGGCAGCCTCGATATCTGTGTACAACAGAGGCTAAAAGTATCTAGGAGTACAGATAGATTACAGACTTGGCTTTGCTCCAGAAGTAAAACCTTTCGCACTCGCACCACAGGCCAAACAGGCTATCGGAGATCTGTGCTGTCAATTTAGCAGTGGAACACCTAGTCATGTGCTTGATAGGGTGTGCCAATCTTGTGTACTGCTCATGCGTGTGTGCGATCTCAATTGTTGTACGGTATCCAGGCCTGGTATTCTAAAAATATGGCTATTTATATGAAAGTGGAGAGATAGCAACTGGTTTTGGTAACCATAATATTGCAACAACTACGTACGCACCAACTCTCGCATCCTGAATTGATGGACAAAGTCACACCCAAGTCGGATATGATTGGCCGCCAGCCTGCTGGTATAAGTACTTGCTCGTGTAGTGTAGGTAGAGATCGTACACAATGTACCTATAAGAAAACAAAAACGAAAACAACAAATAGGGAGGCTTTGGCCTTCACTCTCCGAATACAGAGTGTGCGGTAGTCAACAAACCGGTCACTTTCATCATTTTCTCGTCGATCCCGCAATTGCTTTCTCAAGTGAAAATTCTCTCCCACTT